>JAIUCT010001697.1:0-11286 GCA_021307375.1 Tetraneura akinire | reverse complement strand
TTATTGAATTTTTTTAAACACGAAGAAAAAAAGACGAACTGATACCCATGCCACAAAATATTTACATACTAAAAGCCTAAATTAAAATGTAAAAATATGAAACCGCCTAAGTTAATGCTTTGCAGTTTTGATTATTCACTATTGAATATACGAATATACCTATATGTAATCGTATAAAACCATGATGGGATATATTATGTTATTCACCCATTATCATATCATTCATTGTCAATAAATAACATATTCCTGCATTATTTCTTATTTCTTAATACACGTGGATATTGTGTTTATTGTATTTCTTATCTTAATTGTTTCTTTTACTTTACGAGCACTATTACCCACATAATGTGGCAATACCCACATTTATATAAACACATATACCTGCATAATATACGAGTATATAATATGTAACCAATGTAGAGTAATAACTACTCTATCCATAGGCGTGCGCAGGATTTTGTGTCGGGTGCAGCATACATTTTTAACCGGCCCTAATGAACAATAAGCAGCCCACTTATTTCCTTAATATAGTGCCCCCCGAATTCTGATTAATCCCATAGTGTAAAAATGTTATATTTTATACGTTCATATTATGATTGTTAATTCTATTATTTCTGACTTTTTTTGATTTGAAAAAAAAAATTATCTTGTGGCACTTTTCACTAGTCTTCAACAGTAAAAGACTTTTTTTTGCACGAACTTTTTCCTGACCACCGAGTCGTTTACTCGACATTGTATATGAAAATGAAAATGACAAACAAGTAACAGAACATTGGACCCTGGACGATGGCCGATTTGAAATAAAATAAGACTGTAGACTGCAGTAACACCGAAATATCGTTAATAAATTACAAATTTAATAGTATAATAGTCGATTAGGTTATGTGAATATATGATTACTGATTGCTGATTATAAGTTAATAACTAATTATGAACGATATTCCATTTTTTTTATCGCTGCACGGGTTCGATGATTAATGCGCTATTGTCATTGTTGTTGTGTCTGTGTCTGTAATCTAGTGTGTATGTCTAATTTCTCAAATATTTTCCCATCTATTTTTAGACTTGTCGTATTAATAAAATATTATTATTATTTTTCATTTGAATAACACTGATTACTGAACATATTATATAATTGTAAACTCAATATGTTTAAAATTATTCATTCTATGTATAATGTATACCTTTCAAACAAATATATAGGTACCTACCAGCCCACTAAATCCAAAATAAATTGTCAGGTGCAGCGAAAGCAGCATTCGCTGCATCCGTGCCCACGCCTATGACTCTATCCATAATGGAAATAATACAATTTAATAAAAACAATTTATAGCATAATTTGTAATATTTTAGTGCTATAAGTCTCGATCGAGCCCTGATAATTAATTATTGTTTTGTCTCATATAAGTTTTATATATTATTATATTGGTTCATATTATTGTTTGCCAAATTCCCTTCAAAATTTATCAGAATGAAATAGTCAATTTTTATTGTGGTTTGGGGGTGTCCAGAAACTGGACAGACACCTTATAGTTTACGAGATACTGTATGAACGAACTTTTAAAAAATTAAAGTCCTATCGCATACAAAAAAAAAACTCAGCACAACCGCAAAACCATAATGCCTAAATAAAAAAAAGAGGTAAGTATTTAAGGATATCTCAAATAGTTTTATAAAAAAAAAAACTCTTAAAATTTAAAATGTATTTTTATTTAAATTTTAAATTTTTTTAATCTGTCGGTTACGCCGGGCTGGTCGCTGTCGCCGGGCTGGTCGCCGCCGCCGGGCTGGTCGCCGCCGGGCTGGTTGCCGCCGCCACTGCCCCTGATCAACAATTCCAGCGTGGCATTGTTGGGGCAGTGTACACGGCGGTGCCCCCAAACTCCGCATTTATTGCATTCTAAAATTTTAACGAAATTATTGTTATTGCATTTATTTGTATAAAAAATAATCATGTTACGGTCATTTTATGCGACTCTAACGGCGTCTTCAATTTTGTGCCAATTCGGCATAAAATGCCTGACAGATTATCCCAGTGCATATGATAGAGGGAGACGAGACGTAATATCTTAATAGCAATTGTAATATTAATATATACACAATAGTCAGTCGACACATTATAGCACAAGCGCGAGCATCCATCTTAACTTAAATATAAAATATAGTGTGCATTATTTATGTTATTAATATCGTGCGTGTCGTCTCCGCCTGTCATCCAGATCGCCATAATAGTCATCGATTGGATCCATAGTCAGGTGTAATTTATTATTATGTATTATATTATATATTATTGTGTTGCTTATACCCAAGAGTTTGTTATTTAATTCCAAAGCGATATATACGAGTCCTGGTAGTCTCTCTAGTATGTCTCTGGTAGTCTATCTAAATAAATAGGAGAACTTTAGGTCATCTAGTGTAGAGATAGTCTAGCCAACTATATCTTCGGATTCCACTAGACGGACCTATCGACGGGCGTTCGTTCTGTAGCACAAGCTAAGACGAACAGTCACGTTACAACTTGGTGGAGGCGCCGATCTTCGTGATATTTAAATAAATATTTCGGAGACGATCCCCTAAACATTGTATTTTCGCTTTGGTTTTAACTTTCTTTTGGGTAAGGGGTAAGGGGATGCTTAATTTCTGAATTATTTAGTACATACGCTGCTTGATTTTATTATTTTTATGCATATATATTTATATGTTTTTATTTTTTTTTGATTGATAAAAAATATAAGACATATTTTATGACGCTTTATAATTATTATATAAAACGACCTAGTAATAGTCAAACGGTTCATATAAATCAAAACGCATGGGAAAAATTAGGTTTCGATCGCGAAATTTGTATTAATAATTTGACTAGGGAAGAATTATTAAAGAATTTTCAGAAGTTTGGAGATACAGTTAAATATTCAGTAGTATTTAGTTATTGTAGCAATATAAAAGTTCCCCAATATTCTACTGTTATTTATAAAAATATTAATTTTCATATTTTACAAGCTGCAAGTAAACGGAAATCAGATAAAGAATTGTTTAATAATACATTTTCAAAAGAAAAAATAGAATTGTTAAAAGTTGAAAATTCAGATTCAGACGAAAGTGATACTTCTTTCACGGAGTCAGAACTAACAATTAATAAAAATATATCTAGCGAATTTAAAGAAACTAATATCTTAAACTTAAACAATAATACTGATAATAAAAATATAATAGTATTGATGTTCTAGCATTTAAGGTTGCTCTAACTCCAGCCTAAAAATTATGACATTATTTTCAACTGATGATAAATATTTTATTCGCATTGTTGTGATTTTTTTTTTAAATTTTGCTGACCTATAGTTAATACAACTTTGATAATTAAAAACTACTTAAATAAAGTACCAACTAGATAAAATTTTCTATCAAACACATACATTATTTGTAATAATCAAATACCATTAACTACCCAAAAAAGTTACTTTAGATAATTAAAAACAAATAAATCAATTAAAAGATTTGTATCAAAAACATTTTACATGCAAAAAATAGAAAATGTCATAAAATACATATAACATTTTTAGACTGATGTACAAAAAAATAAAATGTTTATGTTACTTACAACTTATAATAAAGAATATATTATATATATATCATATTTTTATGATTTTACTAAAAACTAAAATTTTAAATAGCTATAAAAAAATGAGACTTTTAATTTACAAAATTATTTACAAAATTATTAACAATAAGTGGTTATGCTTCTATTAAATTTTAAAACTGTGTAAAATCTAAAATTATTAATTTTATTATATACAATTACAGAAGAAAAAAAAATGATAATTTGTCAAGTTTTGGATATTTTCCAAGTTCTATATTTAAGTTAAAAATCACTATGTTTCCAAATTTATATTATGTATAATATATAAAACACCTATGTCAATACCAAATAAAATTTTCAAGTCCCTAAGTTCAATATTTCTTGAATTAACTTACAATATTTGAAATCAAATTTGTCAAAATAAAGTTTCTGTGAATATTGTTGATTTTCCATTATTTAATAGTTTTTTTTCATGCAAATGCAAGAAATTTTAAAAATAATGAAAATTAAGTACTATAACTACAATTAATTATAACCGAAAACATCAGATTAAAACTAGTACCAATTAAAGCGTTTTCAAACTTACAAAATAGATGCACATTATTATAAAACCAATATATTCCTCATTTCACTCAAATCTAAAAATATACTTTATATTTCTATTTGCCTAATAGTAATTAATAATTATTATTAATGAAGAAATAAAATTTTACATTATATTATAAAATATTTTACTTTGATATTGATATCGTTTGTTGTTCCATAGCTTCATGAATAGCCACTTGATCACGTGGATCCATTTTATCAAATTCATCAATTCAACATACACCATTGTCAGCCAACATAAGTGCTCCGGCTTCAATAACAAAATCAAAAAATTCTTCATCTCTTACCACCGCAGCTGTAAAACCAGCAGCACTAGATGCTTTACCAGATGTATAAACAGCACGAGGACACATATCAGCTACTTGTTTTAGTAGTTGAGACTTAGCAGTAGGTACTAGGATCGCCAACTATACAACAATTTATATCTCCACGAAGAGTAGTGGCTTCTAGTGTTGTTTTTGGAACTCCCCCAAATAACATTAATAATAAACCTAGAAGTTTAAATTAAAAAAATGTATTGTTAATCAAAATAATTTATATATATGTATAATATAATATATATACGATCGTATAACCTTTTTTAATTTGATCATTTCCATGAATTGATGGTGACACGGCCCGATATGGTGCGTACACCTGTACGAACGATGTCGGGCGCGATCTGTCTTCCTAGTCAGCCACCAACCTAGGCGGTGCGCTAGTACACACCGAGACCTCCAATCCAACTATGGAAAGGAGACTTGGAGGGGACGACTGAATTGTGCTGTTCGACCAAAACGGCGAGTCGGGGAGTGCTTTTTGCCTCCGCCCGTCAAGCCGGACACACCGCCACACCGACATGCTAACCGACAACGACAGTCTGGACGGGCCGTTGCTCATCTACGATACCTCGTCAGATCGGTAGGTATTTGTATTCGTCAGACAAGTGGACCCATCCTTTCATCAACCACTGAGAGCGCGGACCACGGTGACACCGAGACCGTACCGCCTCAAATTGGCTCCCCGTAAGGATTCGCCTCGGAAAGAAAGTCAAGGTAAGAGTTGTTATTAGCTTCGAACCGGAGTTTCGATCTCCCGCGCGTGCTTTTAAGTTAGTTTAAGAATTTTTATTCGAGAACGGCCACGAGGTTTCCACCGACGTTTTCGGGCGGCGAAACCAAGTGCGAAGTGCGCAAGGTAAAAACCCCGCAACTAACGTGCTATAAATAGACGGTCACACGAACGTTGAGCGAGTCGTGATACGTGACGTAGGCACTAGTCCGATCACTCCGCTCGACGTCATAGTTCGCGGGCAATCCACTTCATGAATTTGACGTCATAACAACCGGTCCTTACTGTTGGTAGGTGGGAACGTCACGCGCGATTAACGACTATTGTCAACACACGGTGAACTTGAACTCGAGTGACCTGTGTCGACCATAGTCTATTTTCGACAGCGAACGACTGCTAGCCACAGGGGGAAAATTTCCGGAACAATATTTACGTAAACATTTACGTAAAAATTTACGTAAATCGGTTCGACGGGCGCCCAATCCCAGACGTTCAAGCCCGACGCGAAATCGGTTGTACGCACAACCCGGTACGCAAAATCGGCAGTACGTACAACCCGCGAATGAAAGGCCACCCAACACCGATCAACGCGGCCAGCAACGCGATTTCCCAACGCCGGGTTAGGTACTGTGGCGAGCTGCACTGGCTTAGCCAGTGTCCTCACAGACCGACCACGTCGGGAAACGGTAGGGGAGCCGGCCAGGCGTAGTCTGCTGCGCTGACTCCTCTCGTAACACACGCCATAAAAAAACGCCCGGTATTACGCGGAGAAATAATCCCGTTCGACGTCGTACACGAAAATCGAATTTTCGAAATTCTAGTCGCGCGATCAGGGAAAATTGCTCCGAAACGCTGCCTACCAGACCTACACCAGCATGCGAAATACTAGTGGGACAACGACCAATAGCCATCATACGCTAGGACGCACCGATCCCTTCCACATCTCTGACCCCTTCCACACAACCACAGTAGCACGCCACGGCGCACCCATTGACCTACTTGGAAGCAGGGCTCGCAGGGACAAAGGCAACGGAGAGTAGGGCGGTGCCTAGCACACACAGTGGGTTTACTCCCACAATTGGTCTAGACCACAGGTATTTCCGCACAGCAGGGGCACGGTCCCCCTCCACACAACAATGCAGTACGAAAACGCCCAGACGAAATTCCCACATCACCTGCGGTGGAGCTGGAATTTCCGTCAAGGTTCGGAACAGCATTGTTAGACACACAGGCACAAGCGTCGTATGTAAATCCGATCACAGCGCGCAAATATGGCAATTTTGGCAAACAGACCCGGTATTACGCGGAAAAATAATCCCGGTCTTCGTCGTACATGAAAATCGTATGTTCGAAATTCTAGTCGCGCGATCAGGGAAAATCGATCCGAAACGCTGCCTCATCAGACCGACATCGCCACGCGAAATACTAGTGAGACCAACGACCGACACCAACACAATACACAAACTAGGACGCACCGACCCCACCACACCTCTGACCCCAACCTCGACCCCTTCCTCACAATCAAGGTAGCACGTCACGGCACACTCCGTCGACCTACAGGGAAGCAGGGCTCGCAGGGACAAAGGCAACAGAGAGTAGGGCGGTGCCTAGAATACACAGTGGGTCTACCCTGCAGTTGGTCAGGCCGCAGGTATTTCCGTACGGCAGGGGCACGGTCCCCCCTTCAAATCAGATACACAGGCACAAGCGTTGTATGTAAATCCGACCATAGCAACGTATGACTCGGACAAGACTTCTTCGTCGAGAACGAGGTCTCCGTTGACTATACACACCATCTACTTAGGGTCTCGCAGGTTGAAAGATCTCTCGAAACCGATCAACTGGCAAAACTGGCGATCTGGCACGACTGGAGGCACCCTTGAAGGAGGCGCGGGCAGCGTTGCGAATCGTAGCCAGTTGTCTATCTCCGGAGGTCGTCCGGGTGATGCGGGAAAGCTGTGGACCTTAGTAGAGGTGTACACGCGAGGACAGGAGGTTGCACAAGCCCCTGGGCCAAGCGCTTCACAATAGCACAGCTGCAACACCAACAGTGACACGACCGGCAACCAGGTCAAGGAGAAGGCGGTGACGAGGGCAGCAAAGCTGGACGCAGCGGCGGTACCACCGACGTCATCAGCGGCCACAGCCAGCAGCAGCGGTACCACCAACGTCATCACCGGCCACAGCCAGCAGCGGCGGCACCAACGAGGCCACTCTCGAGGACGTTGGGAGACTTAACAGAGTTACCCACGAGCTAAGAGGTGCGCCAAGTTTTGAATCAAACATCGCAGCACTTTTCGGGAAACCGCTACGGTTGGCGGCTTGGCAGGGGAGTATGACACGGCCCGATATGGTGCGTACACCTGTACGAACGATGTCGGGCGCGATCTGTCTTCCTAGTCAGCCACCAACCTAGGCGGTGCGCTAGTACACACCGAGACCTCCAATCCAACTATGGAAAGGAGACTTGGAGGGGACGACTGAATTGTGCTGTTCGACCAAAACGGCGAGTCGGGGAGTGCTTTTTGCCTCCGCCCGTCAAGCCGGACACACCGCCACACCGACATGCTAACCGACAACGACAGTCTGGACGGGCCGTTGCTCGTCTACGATACCTCGTCAGATCGGTAGGTATTTGTATTCGTCAGACAAGTGGACCCATCCTTTCATCAACCACTGAGAGCGCGGACCACGGTGACACCGAGACCGTACCGCCTCAATGGGAAAAGACTATTAATTAAATTTTTGTACAAATTGCGATCACGGCTTATTTCATATATCTTTTCCCATTGTGGTCCAGTCATTAACCGTTTCATGCGTTCAATTGAGTCAGCAGTCAATTCATCATTGAGCATTTCACCATTACCGCCAAACTACAAAAACATAGTATATTTACTTATATTGGCCCAAAAACAAAATTAGTATTTTTATTATTAAATACATACACTAGAATCTGTTGCAGATAAACTACATGCCAAAAAGGCCAATTAGTAATTTAAATCCCTAATTCCTAAACATTTTAATCCTTTAACAACTTCATTATTTGCATCTCCTCGCTTTTGTCCAGAAGCAGATTCAGCTCTAGCAGATGGTGTAGACATGACACTTACGTCAGGAACAACAATTAATGTACCCGTAAAATCAAATCTATCACCACCTTGTACAGTTTCAACATTTTCATTTCTCAAGATAATTTCAAGACTAATAAATTAATATTAAATATGTACTTATTAACATAAAAAAAAAAAATACTCCTGATGTATTTCACAAAACTAATATATATATATATATATATATATATATATCATCATGTTCTAAAGGCAACGCCTTGTCGTAATAGCCATGTATGTCTGTCCTTTGCTGCATCCTTTAGTTGTTGGTAGGATGCGCAGTCCATCTTCTCTTTTACATCTTGGAAGTAATTAGTTTTAGGTCTTCCTCTTGGCCTTCTTCCCATAATTCTTCCTTCAAAAATATTAATAAGAAAATCATTGTGACAGATGAGATGCCCAATAAATTTGATTTTCCTTTTCATTATATTAATGAATAGACCTCTTTTTTCTCCTATTTCCTCTAGAACTCTTTCATTTGATTTTGGTTCTATCCATTTAGTCTTAGTCATTTTCCTCCACAACCACATCTCCATTGCTCGAAGATATTTTCTATCCTTATATATATATATTATACTAATAATAAAAGTTATATGGTTATAATTAACTTATAACAATAAAACCAGTGGCATGTAGTGGCTATTAAATTTGGGTATGTGTCCTGATGAAGAATATTAATTCTTATTACTCATTATAAAATGAAAAAATAACATTCTCTTATTGTTGACAATTTATTAGTTAAACATAACTAAATACTAATAAACTAACTAATAAGTAACGTCCTCCACATGACCAAAAAGCATATTACAACATTAATTCAACCCATATTGCAGTCCAATTCTATATTATAGATCTATATAATTTCTTATATTATAAAATATGATTTTTTCTAATGGTATTTATTTTTAATTGGACAAGCGCCGCTTACCTCGCTTTCCCTGACCACATGCCACCGGTTATAAAATATTATAATTTTATATTATCTCCGAGGAATACTTCCACGAGGAAGTTCTGACTGACATTCTTGCACTCTAATTTTTTGAAAATCAACAAACCGAGATTTATTTACATTTAAACTAAAATTTCTTCTATTAGCACAAACTGGATTTCGGCATATAGTTGGCTGAGTATACTGAAAAATAATAATAGTTGTTAAATAATATATATATATAAATATTTTTTTATTTATTTCACTTTTTACATTAAACATTTTATGAGCAAGTTATTAATTTCAGTAAAACAATTTATACTTATTTACTTATGAAAATAAACAAATTGATATTTTATTGATAAATCTAATGAAAAAAACAGAGTATTTAAATTTTAAACGTAAATTTACATTAATGAATACAAATGTATGTAATGAGAATAAAAAAATAGATTAAAAAATGAAAATTCAAGTATTGTTGATAGAAGTTATATCTACAAAGAAAAAAAGAAAACTAATTCAAACACAAATTATGGTTTGAACTAAAGAGCTAAATAGGCAGGTACACGCATACGCCATTTTGGTTGCAAGAAGTCGTGATAATGAATTTATCAATATTATTATAATATCATTTATTAACTTATTTGTATTAGATTTAAGACCTTGCACTTAGCAGATTTATGCTGTTTTTATGATTTTAATTTATTAATTCAATCGTGATAATTATAAAAAACGCTTTAAGTGTAATTTTATTATAATTGCTACAAACAAAAACATGTCAAGGAAAAGTGCTGTTAAATCTGTTGGATATCGGAAACCCAAAACCAAAATAAAAGAGGTATAATGACTTCGATTTATTAATTTTTCAATTTATTTACTTTTATGTTTTAAAATAATAATCGTAGTATGTCTCGAATTATAGTAGCTTGATATATGTTTACTATAATTTCATTTATGATTGTTTTTTAACTTACATTTACATCAATAGAAGCTTTATGATTACATTTTAATACACATACATTATTTTAATCTAATTTTTAATAATAATTAAAAAATTATTGATTCATAGGCAAAACCAGCTGTACAATCTTCATATAGTTATGAAAGATGTATGTTGTTAGTTGAAGAAAACATGGAACTTCAAAGAAAAAATGTGTCAATGGACCAGGTACTTGCAGTTTGTTATACTCTGGAATGCCAAAACGTGTAATTGAGAAACTATTAGATTACCTACTCTTACATTATTTTTTTTAAATTCAAGTCTTGACAAAAATGATTAGTTTTTATAAATGTACCTGTATGTTATGAATAAGGTCCGGATAAATATTCTCTCAAAACACCCTAAATATGATGCTAATATTCTCTAAAAACCTACAAAATATTCTTCAATATTATCTTAAAAATTAGCAAAAATAATTAATGATAATATTATTATACAAAATAATAATTACATTATAAGAAATAATTTTTTTAACTTTCATAAATAAACACAATGTAAATATAATTAAATAATTTTTTTTTTTTTTTTTGCTACCCCAGAATTTGAACTTATGTGACACTCGTGCCTTTGTGGATAACAAAATTTGAACTCAAACAATTTAGGTTTCCAATTTCCTTCTCGTCTGGTCAGTGGCGTATTTACGGGGGGTGATCTGGGTGATATATCACCCCCCAGAACCTTTTTTTTTTTTTTTTTTTTAATTTCACTTTTCTTATTTCTCTTTTAGATGCTTGAGCCATAACTCTGTATAACGGTAAAGGTTAGGTTAGGTAAAGAATTTTTTGGATCCATTTTGTTATCACTTATTTCTTATCGAATTATATAATTTGTAGGTTAGGAATATAATATAATTTTGTAGGGAACTATTGGGCTACAAAGGCGGTCACACTGACGACGGAAAGCCGTTAGTGGGAACCGTCAACCCGGAGTTTACCAGTTAGCAGAAAAATGATAAGATGTTGGTTTTTAAATTTCTGACAGCTATGGTGTTGCCAACCTTGTAAAAATATATTGC
>JAIUCT010001693.1:0-12784 GCA_021307375.1 Tetraneura akinire | reverse complement strand
ACAACATACACTTACCTACACAAATGTGTGTGTTCGTGGTGAAAGGGATATGCATGTAATACCTGCTGGTACTGTATTTAATAATTATTAAAACCAGGAAAAATACTATAATACATTTTAGTATATAAGTATAATATAAAAAATATACTCGTATAGTATAGGTATTATATTAGGTACTTACCTTTAATATTCTTGATTTTCCAAAGAGGGTCTTCATCAAAATCATAAGCAATACTATTATCTGTATTAGAGTCATCTGAATGTTCAATGATTTCATTTGATTTGATGGATTGAGAAGAATCTAAAAATAATTTTTTTATATTATAAAAGTTCTGACTAGTTACTTGTGCTCCTTTTTATACTAATTAATGTTAACTATTTAGTTTTGTTTTTGTTTTGTTGTTTATTTTTTCGATCAACTTAATTGTTGCTTTTTTTAAGTTAGTGGTTGTGAACATAAATTCTAATTAATTCGTTGGTTTTATTAAAGTTTTTCGTGGTTCCTCAGGTAAATCGTTACAACTATAAATTGGTAGATTAACTTCTTATATATCAATTTTATAAATTGAACAGCTGTTTTCGGTTTGGTAGCGTTACCAGTGTTGTGGAGACTTGGACGCCTGTTATAAAGTTTATTAGTTCTTTATTTTCTTCCACTAAGCTGTTCGTGTATATTACGTAGTATTTACGCATTTTAAGGAGTACCACTGGCTTGATTTAATTTAAAGATGTCTGGAAAATCCGATTCACCAATTCTTAGTCTCTATAACTGGTTTTAGTCGTTCTAGCAGCAATGTGAAAAGTTCGTCTATTTTCAAACCTATCTCTAATGCTGATTTGCTCTCTGCAATGAACACTGTTAAATCTGAATTATTATTAGCCATTAAGGCAATAGCCGATCGCCATGATAAGCAAATTTTGTGTCTTCGTAATGATGTTAAATGTGCACTCGCTCAGATTTCTGAACTTAAGCTTGAAAATGATAAATTACGTAAAGATATTGACGCATTAAATAATAAATTATCCCATTTTTAAAACATTGAGACTTTAGTTCAGCCTTCGTTCGCTGTTGGTCCTGTCTTACAGAAACTGTTTGAGCGTGAAAGATGTTCTACTAATATCAATGCGTATGAAGTTCCGGAATCTACGTGCTCAGCATTACCTGAGAGAATTGCCGAAGAAAAGCGTTCGGTTTGTAATATTCTTCAGCTTTTTGGTTTGATAATGCCTACCAATTTTAAGGTATTCCGACTTGGTAAACTTTGTCTTGGAGCTAATCGTCCTCTTAAAATTGTATGTGATAATAAGGAGACTGCTGCTCGGCTTCTTTTGGAATTTAGTTCTCTTAAGCGCTCAGGAAACAACTCTATTGGTAATTTCCGGATTGTGCGTGATAAAACTCCTTTGCAACGCAGATTGCTACGTTTCTGTCATGAAGAGTTGGAGTTGAGAACTCGTAATGGTGAATTAAATTTGAAGATTATACACGTTAATGACGAACCAAAGGTTGCAGCGTCTGTCCCAAAAACGGAGGATTTCGCTTTCCATCAACACATTCATAACCAACTCGTTCCCCAGTTCTTCTGTCGCTGGATTCTATCAAAATTGCCGTGGTCTCCGTTCAAAACTTATTAATTTTAAATGTAACATTTCTGCTTTAAATTCTGTGTTTGTTGTGTTAACTGAAACATGGTTAACTGATTGTATCTTCAAATGTGAGCTAGGTATGGTTAACTTTAATATTTTTCGTTATGAATTTATGATAGATGTACTCATTTACGTGGTGGTGGTATACTCATCGATATTAGAAAAGATATCCCCTCTTCTTGCTTAATTATCCCTGTGGATAATGTAGAACAATTATTTGTTCAATTCACGTTTGGTTCACAAAAATTTATTATTAGTGGTGTTTATATCCCCCCTCATTCAAGTTTTGCTATATATGATGCTTATTCTCAATCTGTTGAGTTTATCCTACAACAATATCCCAATTATGCATATATTTTCTGTGGGGATTTCAATTTATCTGTAATTGCCTGGGATAATGATGATATTGGTATTCTTGAAACCTTTGCAACTCATCATTTCTTTCAGAAGAATAACATTTTTAACAGATATGGCTCTATCTTAGATTTGGTGTTCTGCAATAATAATGATCTTCTAGTGGAAACATCTCATGAACAATTAGTGCTTCTTGATTTATTTCATCCTGCCTTAAGTATCTCTCTGTTACCATGATTAAATTTACCATCCTGCGATCGTACACAAGAGTTCAAAAAATCTGATTTCCCTAGTATTTGCTCATTCATTAGTCAGTTTGATTGGCGTATCACCTTGTTGGGTCATGATGTAGACTCTGCTACTAACCTGTTATATGATGTACTTCATCGCTCGGTTATAAATTTTATTCCTTAATGTATCTTTAGTGAATCTACTTATCCAATTTGGTTTTCCAAAGATTTTAAAAAAATCATTTATCTAAAGAAACAAGCTCATTCTGTTTACAAATCAAGTCCTAGTATTGAAACATACAAAACATTTTCTATTATGCGTGCTAAATTCAAATTTGAATCTAAAAAGCTTTATCATATGTATTTAAAAAATGTGGAATGTTCGTTTATAAATAACCCTCGTCATTTTTGGAAATTTGTAAAAAAAAAATAATCATTCTAATGACATACCTAAAAATCTATTATATAATGGTGTAACTTCATCTAATGAACAGGAAACAGTTGAGTTGTTCTCCTCCTATTTTTCTTCGGTATATTCCTCTAAAAATTTTGACCATAATATAGATAATTTGGGTATATTAGAATTTGATTTACCAAGTAATATTAAATTCAGTGTTGATGACGTCTTTGAAGGTATTAAAGCCCTGCATGGAAACTGGTATGTTGGTCCAGATGGGTTTTGTGGGGAATTTATTTACCAGTTAAGATATATTATTTCATATTCACTTTGGTTTATCTTCAGGAGATCCTTGGATGAAGAGATCTTTCCATCTATTCTGAAATTCAGTTCTATCACTCCTGTTCTCAAATCTTGTAGTTCCTCAACGATATCAAACTATAGGCCTATTTCTGTTCAGTCACATATCTCCAAGATTTTTGAAAAACTTGTATTAATAAAATTACAACCGTCAGTCAACTCAGTAATTATTGATGAGCAGCATGGTTTTTACCCGGGTCGTTCAACTACAACATGCAATCTCATTTTTAGAATTTTTATTTTTAATGCATTCCAACAACGGTCTCAGGTGGATGTTTTATTTACGGACTTCAAAAAGGCGTTTGACTCAATTAACCATGATGTGCTACTCGCAGTCCTTAAGGCTACAGGCTTTGGTGAACCTCTTTTAACTTGGTTTAAATCATATCTTCTAAATAGGTATCAATGGTAAAATTTCTTAGCACTAAATCTAACTTATTTTTGGCTTCGTCAGGGCTTCCTCAAGGTGTGCACCTGTCACTTCTTTTATTCTCTCTTCTAGTTAATGGTGTTAATTGTAAAATACTTTGTTATGCTGATGACATGAAGCTTTTTATGCAGATCGATTCTCAGGATGATTGTTTTAAGCTTCAGAATGACTTTGATCGATTTGTTACTTGGTTTGTCACTTAATGTTGATAAGTGCCAAGTTATGTCTTTCACTTGTTCTCATTCTCCCCTTATACATAGTTATTTTGTTGGTGGTTCTAATCTTGTCCGTGTCCTAGGTGTTTTGGATCTTGGATTTAAATTTAATTCTATACTTGATCCTAAGCCTCATATCGATATGATCTGTTGTAAAGCGTTTAAGGTTCTTGGATTCATTATGAGAATTGCTTCAGAATTTAAACTTAAATTAGTGGTTAAAACACTATTTTGTTCGTTAGTGCGTCCTATTTTAGAAAATGGTTCTATTGTTTAGTGTCCACATACACCCTCTGACGCCTATCTAGTTGAAAGAGTTCAACGTAAGTTTTTACGGTTTTCTGGTTCTTTTACTAAATATTCCTCATTTGCCTAATGACTACTCATCCATTGCAAAAAATTTTGATTTAGATATACTTGTGGATCGAAGAGTTGCCTTAGATACTAAGTTCCTAAGCAAATTACTTTGTGGTACAGTTGATTCTCCTCCCCTGCTATTTTTAATTAATTTTAAAGTTCCACAAAGATTGTCTCAATCCCAAGCTCCATTCTTTATTCCATTTTGCTCAACCAATTATTTATCTAATGAACCATTTAAACGCCTTATGAAAAATGCCAATGCAGACCCCTCCTTTAAGTTTTAGTTTAACCTTTTTCTAAGTACACACCACTTATATATTGATTATGTTTTTAATGTTGTCTTATTTATAAAATTTATATCATTTGTATATTTTCTCTTTTTGTATATAGTAATTAGTATTTTATATTTCTAGTAATTATGTTTATCAAGGGTCAGCCCGTTTTAATAAATAAAATAAAATAAAATAAATAAAATAATATTATATACATTTTATTTCATAAATATATTAAAATTATATTCTTACTATAAAGAGGAGGACAACTATTAGAAATCTTTTTTGTTTTTTTTTTTAAGTCATACACTTTTAATTTCTTCTAATTCACTATAACAGGAGATAAACTTTGATAATTTAATTGTCTTTTTGGCTTTCCATTAATATTGTCATCATCAGCACTTGACAAGTCAGATCTTTGAGTTGCTACTGATAATTTAATTTCTGCTTCATCATAAGAACCTAAAAATATATTTTATTACCTAATAATACATAATTTATAACAAACTATAGGTACCTAATCATATTCTTTATATTTTTTTTACCATAAATTTTATGTCCAATTTGTCTTGATTTATAGAAAATAAATTCATTTATATTCAGTTCAATTCTCTTTTTAACATAACGTTTTGCTTGCTTAGAAAGTTTAATTTCACAAAGAATAATTATTCAACCAAAAGTCAGGCACTACTTCCAACACTTTTATTGTCACAAAATTCCACAATTATCCAACCAATTTTACTTTCCATCTAAACAAATAACACATTATTGTTTTATAAACCTAGTAAAATAAAGTGATTTGCGTTATTTACCTATAGAGTATATATTATTACATAGAAATCTGTTTATAATATTCATTGTTTTCATTTTAAAATTTACAAATATAGGTACTTAAATTATATATTAAACATTATAATAATTATTCTAGTTAGGTATATGTATTATTTACAATTTATTTATTATTATGTACAATTAATCATATTTATATTATTTTAAATTTCTGTATGAATAATAGGCATAGCTATTATTATAGCTATTATTATTATTATATATATGGAAGCACCATCATTTTTTTTTTTAATATCAGTAATTGCCCAATGCTCAAGTTGATTTGATTTCAAGAATAGTTGAATCAATTGGACTTTCATAAAAGGGTAAAATAATATTAAATTTTTTGCCAATAAGTATTATATTACCTTTTGTGCTCTGAATAAAATTCAAACATTTAACTATTTCTTTTTTTTTAGTTAATATTAAACTCACTTTCTTTTTTAATTTTTATAGTTATGATTTTTAATATAAAAGTATAATACTTTATTCCTGTTAAAACGTTGATCAGTGGACCATTCGTATATATCTGTTTCAAAATTGGTTTGATCATTCCTGATTGTATTATAATTATTATAAATTTTATTACTTTATTAGTATACTTTTCATAATATCTATTTATAATTTGTTGTAAAGCTTTTTCATGTTTTCTAATATTAGATTTTAATTCTTTCATATAATTTATAATTTTCAAAACCAAATGTCGAACAATTATCAAGTGGACCAAATAAATCATAATCATCGCATAAATGTAATAAGGCATGAACATTATGGGATACATAATGCTGAATGCTGACCATAAATATCTTGAAAATTTTTAACAAAAAAATCCAAAAGTTCCCTTGCATATGGAAGAAGAAATTTACGGTCGGGACTTAATAGAATTAACATTGCTATATTCAATACTATAAAATTGATATATATTTCTTCATTTAAAATTTTTTTCAAAAAAACTGGTCCGGTATAAATTAAAAATAAACGGTACTCCGTGGCTTTCCAGCGACATACTTCTTGAAGACTTTTACTTTTTCTATTAAAATCGGATGTAAGATATGAATTAGAAGTTAACAATAATGATGATAATTCATTTATTTTTGAAGACCTAAGTCGTACATTTAATGGTCCTTTAATCCAAAGTGTAATAAGTTTTTTACAAACACCTAAACAAATCAAATGAAGATAATCGAGAGAGAAAGATGTTACAGCACTAAAACTTTGTAATTCACTAAGAATAGAAATTTCACTTGAAATGTGGTATTCTTCATCCATAGTATTTAGATAAGCCTGATGACTTCTTTCAGCTGATTTTATTTTAGAATATGGAAAGAAACTCGATTGCATATATATTCACCCTCTATAGTACAACGAGTACACGAAGAAAAACATGTATGACTCTTCCCTTTTATGACAAATGCTTTTGCTGGAGCATCACAGCAAAAAAATTGTATTGTTACATTAATATTAACTCCATTTATAATAACACCATTAGATACTAAATATTTAGCTTCTAAAACAAAATTTGATAATTATTCTTTGCTGTATTTTGGTTTGTCATTACCACAATAAAGCCCAACAAGAAAAACTGATCGTTTTACAGGAGAATCAATTAAAATAGATGCTAATATTGGCCAAAATTGAGTAGTACTACTTTTTGAAATTGGTAGTCCATCAATTCCTATAGCAATGTTAATATTTTGCAAATTCGGTGGTGCATTTAATTTTATTCCTCTTGCTAAACCAAAATAATGATGTATACCAGGATACACATTTCGAATATTTTTTTATTCATTTCTAGGAGTTAACAAAATTGTACGGCAATCAGTTGGTAAATTTTTAAAACATTCATGCTTCTTTAAACCTTTTAACAAACCATTTACAGCAGTTTGAGGAATTTTGAAATCTATTGCCCAGGTATCTAAAAAATGTTGAATGGGTCATTCTAAGGAGTCTGTATGTGACATATTTGTTGAAATAAGTGAACTGGTTGATGGTGATAAATTATTTGATGTTAAAACTTTATTTGAAATATTATTATGTTGCTGATAATTTTTTGAGTTATTAATATTATTATAATTACTATTTATATTTAAATTATTAGGTGAAGGCTTAGAATTGGAATCATTATTTGTTTCTAAAATATTTCCTGCAGTAGGTAATATATATTCAGATGATTTTAAATCATTTGACTGTAAAAGAGTACTATTTACAAATTCTATTTCTTTCCTTATTTTGCTTCTTTTAGTTTGCACACTCTCAATTTTTCTTAATGACATAATTATCTGATGTATCCTATCAAAACAATATCAGTATAAAAAAAATATAAATACACTAATTATTTATCATTAATATGTTATTTAGTTTAATAAAAAACCTATAGTTATACCGAGTTTAGTAACAGACAACAGTTTTGAGTGTCGATAACCTAGTTTATTTTAAATATATTACATCATGTTTGTTTTTATTTTATAATATAATGTAGATTTAATAACTAAATAATTTAAAATAAATAATCTTACCTGAAGGCGGTTTTGAAACACAATAAAGTAACAAAATAAAAAAACGAAAAAAAGTAACAAAGTACAAAAAGAAAACGGTTAAGAGCACAAACATCAGCACATTACGCGATGGCGACAGATCGACAACAGTCAACAGTTCAAGTCAGAAATACGTGGTTATTAGTTTATTACTTATTTAACGTGAGATGTACCTTTGAGGTTAGGAAACTAAGTACTAACCAAACACCCGTAAGGCCATAATAATAATATAATATTGTATAATAATATAGACACGAGTCACGACTCATAATATTATACAAATATTATATTTGGGTTTGTCAAACTTAAATTAATTATCGTTGTCCATTGATATAGATATAGAATGTTCTAGAAAACATTGTATTTTCCACTATGAGTAAAGCCTCACTCACACGACGACAGTTTCATAATGAAATAACTGTATGACGGTTAAATGTCAACGTATGAACGATTGTTTACATTTCTGTAGTACACTTATCTAATTTTCGTGACACATCTTCCGTGAAAATTATTGTGCTGGTCTGAACATGACCGAAATATGCGTCGACAGTTGAGTTTATCGACTGTCAGCTTTTTTGATAAATCAAAACAGTTGACAGTTATATCGTACAGTTTTTTAGTTTATTATTTTTTAAATAAATTAAAATTTAATTTTAATTTTAATTTTTAATTTAAATTTTAAAAAATATTTTTAATAAACATATTAAAAAAAAAAAGAACTGATACTCCTGCCGCAGGGATATAGGTGTGCATATCATAGTATTTGATTATAATTATAATTTAAATGCAATGTTAAACCATTGCATTCGAAAAAACGATTCTGAGCGAAGTACAGTCAGATAATGTAGGTATTGATTAATAGATTGCCGTTTTTTCGTCATTTTTTCTAACGTACAGGATCAATTTTGAAAAATTCGAAAAATGACCTAAATAAAGTAAGTACCAAGAACATCCACTTTCCTACCGGAAACATATGCTATTTGTGAAAATCGGACCATTATTTCGGGTAGTACAAGTGTCTTCAGTCATAAAAACAAAAAAATATAAATATTAATTTTAAACAGCTATAAAAAAAAATGTTACCATGGATTTTTTTAATATTTTAATATGATGATTCAGACATAGTAAGAAAAAAAAAACGAAAAAAAAAAACAAAAAAAAAAAAAAAAAAACGGCGGTCACCCATCCAGCTATCGATGCCTGACTACGGTGCTCAACACTGAGATAACGTTCGAGAATATTTCGCCGACTACACCACACGCGTCTCCCATAGAGCCACGTTTTTGTAAATGCCAATTTTTCGTCCTTTTTTTCATAATATTTTCGTTTAAACTAAAAATATCAACTTTAAACAGCTATAAAAAAAAATTGAGACAATGGATTTTTCTAATATTTTGAATTAATGTTAATTAATATATAAATATACTTCAGTAAAATTTTCAGACCTTAATACCAAATATTGCTAATTTTATCAAACATTATATACAAAAAAACGAGAATTTTACGAAATATTCAAAGTCCTATATTTTGTAGAAAAATGAACGTAACGGTTCCAAAATTTTATCACATATACATAGTACCTATATAAACTCCCAAAAAAAATTTCAAGTCTCTAACTTCAAAATTGCCTGAGTTATCGTGAAATATTGAAATCGAATTTGTCGAAATTTGAAAAATGCCGTTTTTTCGTCATTTTTTGGTCGTTTTTTCTACCGCTTAGGGTTAATTTTGAGAAAATCAAAAAATGACCTAAATAAAGTACCAACAACATCCACTTTGCTACCGGAAACATATGCTATTCGTGATAATCGGAGCATTATTTCGGGTAGTAAAAGTGTCTTCATACTTAAAAAAAAAAAAAAAGACACACATCATTGTAAAACCAATACATTCTTCGCTTCGCTCAGAATCTAAAAAAAGTAAATAGTAAATATATTATATATTATTTATGTTTAATTATATATAAAAATACTAATATTAATACTCAGTGGCGCCGAGTTCGGTTAAAATAGGTGGTTCATTTTCTACAAATCACAACCCACCCACCACAAAATTTATAATATACCTAATATACATAATCATACTACATACGTATATGTTTATAAAATTAAAATACTTGTATAATATGTATTAATTAATATAATTATTAGTAAAAATGAAGTAACATTATATATAAATATTATGATTTATGAAATGTAGGTATATAAATATATTTTATTTATTACTATACACTATACACCAAAACGAAATGTTTTAAATTAAATTTTTAATAAATAATAATAATTATACATAAATTTTTAATAATTTATATTGTTCTACTGAAAATCATGTTAGATGTTTGGCCAAAACTGATGTAGTACTGGCAAATTCATCTATAACTTGATTATGATCAACTTCAATATCAGACTCACAAGAAATAATCATAAGTTGTTCCAATCGTTCTTGAGATATAGTTGTCCTTAAACGATTTTTCACAATCTTTAATTTTGAAAATGTTCGCTCCGGTGTTGTACTGGAAACTGGCAATGTGCATGCGATTTGTAGAGCCATATATAAAGTAGGGAATATGCTCTGTAACCCAGAATTATGACATACCTGTAAGAATGTTAAATACATATATTTGAATTAGTATTTCTTTGTCAATTTATAGGACTTGCAATATTATTATCCGGTAGAAACACTAAATGTAAAATTTATATAATTACCTTAAATACATGAAGCAGTGTTCCCAAATGTTGACTTTTTGTTCTTTGTAGACCAGTAGAATTTGTATTTATTTCTTCTCCATCACTGTTATCAAAATCTTTAGAGCTATCTTCATCTTCAGTAGCCATATTAAGTTCAGAAGTATGATGTATGTATCGTGAACCCAACATAGAAAATTCAAAATGGGAATATAATTTTGAAAATTGGATATATTCTTTTTTTAAATATATTTTATTAATAAATTGTTTGTAAATATTACAAAATGTATTAAATGCATCATCTGGTAATATATTAGGATCGACTTGTGTTTTATTAATCATAGAAACAGAAAATAAGTAAAGATCTTTTAATAATCCTTGAGATTTTGAATGAAAACGGTCTTCTATACTATTTAAGGCTGAATCTATTGCTATCAAATAAGTCTTTACTTTATACTGATATTTTGCATCCATAAATGTATGGTCTTCAGCCATTTCTCCTGCCATTAATTTTTTCTTTCTACTACGCTCTATAGGTAATGAAGAAAATGTAAATGTAGATTTATTCATGAAATCAGTAGCTTCATTACACAAATCATTGAACGAGTCATCAGATCGTAACATTTTGATACTGCTAGTTACTGATCGAAGACTATTCACTGCCCCTAATAAATCAATATCTGGACTCTGAAATATTTTTGTCACGGGATCTATAATATTAAATAATTTTTTATAGCTAATAGCAGTCAATATGAATCTTTCTGATAAAAAAAAATCTAATAAGCCTGCCGCTTTTGATCTTGCTTTAAAGTCAGAAATTTCTGTTTTATTGATATGTTCTAATGTATCAATAACTGTATCAAATGTCAATAATACTGTATCTAATGCTGATGAATATGACATCCAACGTGTTGTTTCTACACGTTTAAGCCTGTGTACCTTAACTTTTGAATTTTTTTCCTTTTGCATATTTTCAAAATATGCCACACGTTTTTTGCTAGTAGAAATCAATGCGTACAATTGCTCCAAATTACCAAATGTATCAACAGCATTACTTGAGCAGGTCGACATTTGAATAACAACCAAACTCAGTCTATGTGCATAGCACCAAGTGTAAATTGCACCTGGGTTTACTTCTCTGATTAAGGCTTGTAACCCTGCATATTCACCACGCATATTGCTGGCTCCGTCATAAGATTGGCCAATAAGTAACAATTTCCAATTTAAATCATTTTCTATACAAATATCTTTAAATACAGAAAATAATTGTTGGCCAGTTGTCACAGACGTTTCTTTAAGTACTAATAATCGTTCTTTTATAACTGGAAATTGTCCATTTATACACACATAACGAATTATAAATGCAAGTTGTTCTTTTCTTGAGCTATCAAAAGTTGTATCAATTGAAATACTAAAAAAATTATTTTGTCCCAACTCTTCTTTAATAGATCTTTTTATACATTTAGAAACAGAATTTATAATTTGATTTTGCCTTTGCCAAGAAATAAAATTTATTTGATTTCTACCATGTTTTTGAAGTCGTTCTATATAAATAGCCAATCTGGGAGAAAATTTACAAAAAAGTTTTACTAAATCCTTAAAATTTCCTCTAATTTGCTCAGACCAGTTTTCTCGATGGCCACGAAACGGTAAGGAATGTTGTCCAAGAAATAGTGTTATATCAATTAAGATTTGAATTATTTCTCGATTTTCCGCTACTTGGTTTCTTTTATATTCATAAATTTGTGGAAGAATGGCCATTGATGAATATTTCATTTTTATAATAATTGATGCATTTATGTGTACTTCCGTTTTTTCATGTAAACCAATATTATTAAGACGTTGCCATGCGTGAAATCCATCATAAATCCAACATTTCTGAGCGTTCTTGCCAAAAAATATACAGTACAAACAATAAAAACGTTTATTGCTGAAAGAATAACTTAGCCATTCTCTGCGGAGGCGATCCCCATTTGGCAATTCTGTATAATATTGATCACTACTAAAACGATGTCCATGTTCTTTTGGAAAATTACCATCAGGAAGTTCATGCTTCTCAGGTTGAACTGGTTTACGAATTAAACATAATTTTTCTTCCAAAGATAGATTTTTTATTGTATAAAACAATTTTGGATCATATGATGAAATGTTTGCCCGGTCTGTAACAAAATTAGTGTAGTGTTAAATTTTAATAAATTTAGTTGATTATTATTTTTATATTAATGCTGTATGGCATACCTACAGCTGCCAATTATTAATAATGACATTATTTTTCTTAAAGTATATATATATGAAAATGTATGAAACCAGCATTTAATTATTTATTATTTAAAAAAATATAATATAGGTCATATTAAATGATGTCATTATACAGGGTGTAACAGGTCTATCTGACAATTGCAATAACTTTTTTTCTATTCATTTTATTTAACTTTTTTTTTTTTCAAATAAATACTGAGCCCTTGCGCTACAA
>JAIUCT010001660.1:0-10143 GCA_021307375.1 Tetraneura akinire | reverse complement strand
ATTGACACGGTCGTGTTTTACGCCTGTTAGATTTCACCCGTCCACCCCGACGGCCTACCGTTCCTATTTGCTTATTAAGACGGGACTACCCGAATTATATGCAAATACTGGTTTGAGCAAAGTTACGTTTATCGACGGCGGCGATGATCGGTGAACCACCGCTACCGCCGCCTGCTCGTCAGTCTGCGTACGGAATCGAGCGCGAGCTTTTGTTTCGTAATTAATAATATTATTTAATATTATTTGTTGAGTTCTTTTGAACTCTGTTGTTTTCTTTAAAAAGCAACTTTACTATTGATATAATAGTGTGGTAATATAATAACATATGTTGTATGTCCTGTAATATTATTTACTACTTTGTACACTTGTACTAATAATTTTGTTAAATTATTTAATTTAATAAAATCGATATATATATATATTTATATATATATATCTCATTTAAAATTGTGTTGTGCGTCGTGGTTTGAGCTCCGGTCACCTTACGTCCGCAACAAGATTAATTTTTAATAATATTTTATTACTATTACGAATTATTTAGTTATCCAGTAGGTGCTACTAATTATACATATCTGCAAGCTGCCAGAATAATGGACCGAATTCGGCAGTCTATATTTCCCCCGACACCTAAAAATTTCCAACATCTTGATTCTTTGCTGCAGTTGGAAAATAATAAACATTTCACGATGATATTCGAAACACCGCCAACGCAATTCTATCAAGGACCATTAATTGTTAATGAGAATTTTGTTGGTTTATTATTTTGCAACACGAATCATATCATCACAATTGAAACCGAATTGCAACATATAACTATAGCTGGTTGTGACGGGACTTTTAAGACTGTTCCTAAAATATTAGATGGTGACTGTTACCAGTTATTTACATTTCAAGTCGTTTTTAGAAATGTCGTAAGTAATTATTTACAATATACAATAGTATCAGCTAGTGGCTTAGCGTATAGGCGTATTATGCTGTGTATGCACAGCAAACACTTCAAAATCAGTCATACTATTAGTAGGAATTTATTATTTTATTTATTGTAGGTACATTAGAAATAATTTTTTTCAATATTATTATAACTTATAGGTATGGTAAAAATTATATAAATTTTATTTGATATTATTTTTGTTTGGAATTCTATAATGTAGGGGCCAAGGGCGTATTTTAGGGGGGGCAACGGGGCGATCGCCCCTCCCTGGATTTTTTTTTAAATTATCTATATAATTATTACCTAATACATGAAATTGTTGTTAATATTATTATTTTCTATAATATTTTTTACAAATATACATTATACACATTCATTTTACGTATATAGTACGACGTACGAGTATATCAGCTAAAAAAGTGAAATACCAAATTATTTATATGTAATGTAATTGTTCATTTTATTGCAGGACGCAAGTGAAATAAAGATTTTATACAATAAAATATAATAATATTTACGAGTATAACTTTTTTTTATATTGTTTGTAGTAAATTTTAAATACAGTGTTTTATTTAAAAATTTTACTATGTAGGTACATATTATGTAATTTATTAGTAAAAAAAAATGTTTCAATAAAAAGTTTTATTTAAAAATCGCCCCTCCCTAAAACGTTGGCCAGGGACGCCCCTGGTATGGGCTATAGTTATTAGGTTCAAGTTACTATTACGGCGTAACCGTGTAGCATTACTACCTATAATACTTATTTATAAGTAATATTTATTTATACATATTTTAATAATTTTAAATAATATATTATATCTTTGTGTTTTTATAAGAGTTTTCCGATTGTTTACGCATTATTAACTGGAAAAACGGAAGAAATATATGTAGGATTGTTTCGTTACATAAGACATGTTTTACCGTTGTTATATGGAAATTTAACAATTATAACCGATTTTGAACTTGGTCTAATAAACGCAATCCGAACTTCGAAGAGTATTTCCAGAGAGCAATCATCAGGGATGTTACTTTCATTATTGTTAATCAATTTTACGGCATGTTAGGAATAAAGAAGTTGGCATCTATAATTTGATAAAAAACAATGCTATTGCTGCACGCATTTTCAGAATAGTGTGTACAATTTTATATATACTTATTAAGTAGTATATTATATACATAGACGTGTATTATTTTTTAATATTAAAATTAATAATTAAAGTATTCAATATTATTGTTTTATAGAATGTGACTTTAATTTTTATAGATACTTGCTTTGCCACACTTACCACCAAATAGAATTGGTACGATACCAAATATGTGTGATGGCTTCAATACTATTATTACGTACGTTTTTAAATATAGAGAGATAGCAGAAACATTTAATGGATTTTTCTCTAATTATCTTTTTAGCTTTTGGTTTCAACAAATTACTGCTGAACATTTTATTGTGTATGGAAAGGATATTAGAATAAATAATTATTTAGAGAGTTTCCATACAGTTCTATACTCTATTCAGAATAACCTTGCCAACGGGTCGGACGAAAACTCGTCCGGTTCACGCATGTTTTTTGCCACGGTGAGCGCTGATGTTTGTCGTGTGGCCGCCGTAGACGCGCCGCATGTTTATACGTAGTGAACAATAATATCGTATGTTTTCTCGATTCCTAATTGTTTAAATATATAAGTAATTTTTGTAAATAACTGTTTAAATATAATATATATACATTGAATTTTTTAAAAAATATAAATAATTTTTGTAAATAACTGTTTGAATATAATATATATATTGAATTTTTTAAAAAAATATAAATAATTTTTGCAAATATGAAATTTATATTAATTTTTATTAATTTTAATTTCCTACTAACATTATAATATGTATTGATATCTATTTGGTTTTAATAATAATTGTATACAACGTATATTGTAAAGTATTTGTGTTTGGTGCAGAACAATAAGGTAGAAGTACAAGAAATAGTGAAAAAAAAAATAATAGAATATACAATATTACTTTAATACGTATTATACGTATTATGCGTATTATTTTATAATAATATTATTATGATCGTCTGTATACACGGCGGCGGCTACCGATAGCGACGAGTTACGGAAGCGGCCGAAAACTAACGACCAATCACAGCGCACCTGACTCTCGCCGGGGGCTCTGACGGTTGCCGGCGGCTCAGTCGGATGCGCAAAAGTTGGCAAGGTTATTCTGAATAGAGTATATTAAGATTAATTAAACCGCATCCTAAAGTATGGGAATCAGATAAATTAGAAAACCAATTTTAAAGTTTGTAATTAAAATCCAATAATTGGAAATTCAATTTTCAAAATTGTAATTAAAACCAATAAATTTGATAATTGTTAACCCAAAACTTTATTAATACCAAAATTATTTCTTCCGGTTTCAAGCCCTGCTATTTCCTTACTAGTACTTAATGCGGTTAACCGTTGAAACACCCATAATATATACGTTATTATATAAATATATAATATTCACCACTTATCTGCTAACAAAACGTTACAATATATAAAATAGGGTATAAAATTGAACAAAAAAAAAAAAATATATATATAATACGAATAACAAGTGAACTAAAATAAAAAAAAAAAACGTCACGTGAATGGTGAATATGGATTGTCCTCCTCTTCTGATGTTGACACGGAAGCCAACAGTCACTACACGTGAACGTATGGATATATAAATATATTTCAATAAGGCCGAAGCACACACGAGTCTCTCCAATCACCCGCAAGAATAAACTGTTCAAAAAAGGCGCACACGCGTATAACTTTAATATTCGTACCGCGTATATAATATAATGCCGGAGCACACACGTATATATATATATATATAATTTTAAAAAAATGATTTTAGCACAAATGTAGGTATATCGGTGCTTAATAAACAAAACAACTCTAGATCGCACACACAACTTAACGTCACGAAACCAGCTATAACGTACGCGACGGTTATCGAAAGACAAGAGTAAAGTAAAACAATACGACCGCAATCGGGCGAGAAGTGTTCACGTAAAAACCACGACACTAGCAAAAGCAAATGGCCGCGAGAGATAATTTTCTCGAATGTTCCAAAATCACATGATTTAATTGCGCTGCTGTAGCCAGACGATTATATTTGGGAAAAATCGCCAAATAACATTATAACGATCCAACACGTATACATAATATAATAAATAAGACGAAGTTTAAAAAAAACGATACTTCGATGAAACATATTCCACTTGCAGGCACGAAACATTATTTCTCCAGTTGCATAAAGTCTTCCAGGAAAGTCATAATTTCGTAATGATATAAGATTCAGCTGAACGATTTTCATCGACGTTTACTTCATTAACAGCGAACGGATATCAAACAACTTATCAACCTCGTTTGATCCGTATAGTCGTCTTAATCTCGTAGTCAATACATTTGGTCCACGTCCAAAGTAAAAAGTATCTTGAAACCATGCACTAAATCGTTATCAAAAATTTCTGATAATCTTCCATCCGGAGTACCGGTAATAGTTATATTCAGGTGTATTAAACACCTGTAAACGTTCTCTTCTTATTTGTCTACCAAATAATAAAGAATTTAAAACACACACACACTTATAAAACGTTAAGGTAACGAGCCTTTGTTGGGCGCCACTTTGTTGTATGTGAAACACACACAAAATAAAATAATATAATAATTAATATAAATACATTTCTTAATATTTAAATATATTTAAAAAAACACAAAAACAAATCACTAACATATAACGCAAATACAAATCAAACGGGAGGAGACTAAACACAAGACAACGTCTTCGTGTGTCTCCTCCGTCTCTCCGTCTTTTTTCAAAACCCTATATTTATATCATGTTAAAACTAGGACACCATAAAACTGATGTCATCACAAATTTTTAAATTTTAAATAACATTATTTATTTCTTAATCTAGGTCACATATACAAAAACCCTTACCTAGCATTAATAATGAAATAATTAAAAATTAATACCTAATCTAAAAATTGTTTATATTATTATACTAATACTACATAGGTATAATTGTATATTTGCATAATATATAATATAATATAATTAATATATAATTAAAATATAATATAATTTGCATAATTATTTATATAGTATTATATAATAATTAATTTTTATATATAGATCAACTAAGATATCTAGATTATCAACATAATTTAGAATTTGATCAGGTTTTACGTGGCCTGCAAATTCGTCGTGGTGTAAGTGCATCAACTAGATTATCAAATACTATGGCGATTCAACAGTTCATGGAACTATTAAAGGAAGATGAAGCAGAAGATCGTATCCTAGTATTTTTACGGAAAACGGGCCATCGGGTTGATAATTATATTGCTCAACAAATTGGGCCATATCCAGGAGAGCAACAAATATTATTAGAAGAAGCTGCCAGACTGCAAGCAATAATATGGTATTAAATAACAATACACCTAACCAAATTTTATGTATCTATATCTGTGATTTTAATTTTTAATGACTATGTTATGTTTACGCATATGTATGTGTTTTTTTTATGTATGTAGAACATTTTCTTTTTTGAGCAAAGCGAAAAATGTATTGGTTTTACAATGATATAATCATGTATGTCTTTTTTTTATAAGAATTATATAATATAATCCTATCAGTGTTTTAATATTATATTTTGTATTATTTTTTCTTTTTTGAGCGAAGTGATGTTTCCGATATGATATCGTGAATACATAAAAATACACAAATTGTAAGGTGTGTACAAATGTTAGGATTAAAATTATGTTCCAATATTTTAATCCAAAAAAGAGATTGGCAATATTGTATGTGATTGTACATAATATTTTTACAAAGTTGGCAACACCAAATTTTTAAACTAAACCCTTATCATTTTTCTGACAACTGGTACACCCGTATACTAATCAATAGTGTGGGAGCCTGATATCAGAGTGTAAATTTACATCATTTAATCAATGATATAATGTAGTTGAGGTACGGAGAAGACTACAAAATATATTAAACCTTTAATTATTTAGGAAAAGTGATGTAACAATAAAAGCCAAACTGGTTAACCTTTCGATACGATAACGCCATGGGGGGGATCCATCCCCCATATCTCCCCCCCCCCGTGACTACGCCCATGGCATAGTGTATTATATTATTTCAAATAATTTGAAGAAATTAACTGAAGTTGGCAAGTACGAATACCTATCTAAATATAGTTATTATATTTTTTGAACACTGTTATTTTATAACCATCTAGGTACTCTATTAACATTAATATTATTAAACTATATTAAAATTCATTACTTTAAAGAAATGTTTTATAAAAATTTAACACGAAGGAGACACGTCTTATAATTTTTTTTTGTAATAAATATCAGATGTACTGGTATAATATTTTAAAAATCGTTACTCTTTAAACATAATTCTCTTTTCTTAGTATACTAGTGAATTGTTTAACCCTTTCGCTCGCATTGTCTTCGTACGAGGACATATTAGTTTTAATGCTGTAAATATATTTTTTAGAGTATATAACCATTACAAATACTTTTATTATTATACTAAACTTATGCAAATTACAAATAAAAATATTTTAAAGTGATAATAAACATATGTTTTGTTTAATTCATGTTTTTTGGAAGAAGTTGTAATGGTGAAATAAATCACTTGGGTTATCTCAAGTTTTTTTGGTAAATAATTTCGCAGTAATGTCGAAAAATTCTGATACTTTTTTTCTTCCAAGAAATATTGCATACACATTTGTAAGAAAAAACTGAATATCTCTATCTATTATCAATCATATGTTATACACGCGGAAATATATGTCCTTCTTATTGGACATGGGGAATGAACGGAGTCGGTTGGACGGTTACTCATAGTCGATAGTCACGTGTGTTTTCTTTATTATTTACATTATTATATAGCTTATACTTATTAGTGATTAGTGATTACATAAACCTAATGTTATATTGTAATTTAATATTCCTATATTACGTACGTAAATGTATAACAAAACGACACAAGTGTTTTGTTTTCTTTTATAAAATACTATTATTAGTAAATTACTTTACTACTAATTACTATATTAGTATTAGCCTACAGATACTCTAGGCAAGTTCACTTATTATTTGTATGTTATATAATGTATATTTTAATAATATACGTAATGGGTACGTGTTTTATTTTAAAATTATTTATAATAATTAATTATGCATTATTTTTTATTATTATTATTTTTTAGAATATATTATAACAATATGGCTCGTCGACAAATATTATCTGAAACATCTATACTTGATTTACTTGGGAATGGTGAATAATTAGTTATATAATATGTATGGCTATATTTATTTGTATTATTTATTTTTTACTCAAATAAAATAAAATAACTGTTTTATGAATAAAAAAAATAAAAAAACTATTTATTCATATGTGCTTTATAATGATGTAGATAGTTTTATTGACAATACTATAAAAGTATATCAATATCGGAAATTGTAATAATACATGGAATCATTATTTATAAAATTTGTATAAATAAAAAAATATATAATTTGACTAAGTTCATTCCCGATGTCCTTCTATAAGGACATAATCAAATTCTCAATAAATACAAAATGAAAATTTGAAAAAAATTATTTTATTATTATTTAAACCATTCTAAGTAAAATTAAAAGAAAAAAAAATTTTTCAAAAAAAAAAAAAAGTCTAGGAATGAAAGGGTTAAGATGCGTACACACGATTAAAGAGATTAATACAACTTCAAGATCTTTCGTTTAAATTCTGAGTATTTTCCAATATCAATCTTATAAATTAGTAATAATTACGAAAGAAAATTGTGCAATTATATTATGGTAGGCATGTTATAGAACATACCAGTGTCAGTGGACTGACTATGAAACGTCCGTGAAGTTAGCCCCCGACTTTGTCCTATCGAGTCGAGACCTATGCCAAAATTTAGCAACTTTTTAGTAACTAATTGCAACTAAAATAAAAAAAATTGCAACCTACTCCTTCATTGTGAAAACGTGATTTTTTATTCGGAGCAACTATACAAAAAATATATTATAAATATTGTAACTTTAAGTATATGTATAATAATTTTCGTTGTTAATCTAATACTCAATTTTAATGGATATAGAGATATTAAAATATATTTTAATGGGGCAGAGCTTTATAAAATTATTATAATCTAACGGCTATTTAAGTATAATTTAAATAAATAAGTGTAAAATAAAATATTTTATATTTCTATTTACCCAGCCCCCCTCCCCCAAATTGGAATTTTGAAATTCTGATTTTGCCAAAGGTTTGTGCATCGTTTGTGCCCGTTTGTGCACGAAACCCCGTAGTTTGTGCATTATTTTTGGCACTTTTTACGTTAGACATTACGAGTATATGCCAAAATAAATTATAATAAAACTATGGTATGTAATTGACTCCGATCATCGTAATACGAATATATTAAAAAGAGATTTGAATTAACCGTATTATTATATACTTATCTAGTTTAATATACCTATACATTTTTGTACCATCTAAATATTTACGGATGTAAACTATGTCACAAGTTTTATTTTTTTAGTCGTTAATTACAAATATATTTTTAAAATAAAAATATTTTATTTACATTGCAATGAAATATTTTTTTGTAAATAAATTGGTTTAATTTGTGATATACTCGTAATATTAAATATATATTAATGCATAATAATTCATTTATTTATATTGAATAAATTAATACTTGAATATTAACATTAATATTTTATATTTAAATAAACAAAAACGATATGCCTATGACAGAATAATCAAGCCTTACAACAATAATATTGATAAATACACGCGTTAATATCTATCTGTAGACAAAATGTAATCTTACTATACGTAACTAAAGACATTCCTAATAATATGGATAACGTATATCATATTCAATACTGCATACAACATTTAATATTTTAATAAAAAATAATGTATTAATTGAATATACTTATAAAATTTAATTTGCAAAATAGTATAGTATACTGGTACATTATTTATATTACATGGTTCAGCAGTCAAGAACCCAGGTAGACAGTATGTTCTTAGAAATATGAACATTGGGACATCTAGACATATTGAGAAGCCTATCATTGATTGTTATGGTCATGCGTATAGTGAAGTTTACGGTTTATATTTAACCGTAAAAACTATATTAGAAATAATTAGGTATAAGAAATTAATTTGCCTTGTGTTGATTACTTAAAATATAAATATATAATAATTGGTACTATTAAAGATACATATTTACTCTTTAAAAATAATGCTTAATATTAGGTTAATGGCAAATTCATAAAATAATTAATATAAATAATATATTATACTTAGAAAAAAAAAATTTTAAACAATAATGAAACAATTATTATTGTACGCGTATAAAAATAACCTTGCTATATCGTGTACATTTCGCTAAAAATCCATCTGTTTTCATTGATGGGAAGAGCCAAGGGCGGACTGGGCCGGCGGGATACCGGGAAAATTCCCGGTGGGACGCTGTTCGTATTATTATATTGAAAAATATCAATTTTTAATTATGGAATTACAATATTTTATTTTCATACTTTTGAAATATTATATTACACAATAATATACTAATATAGTGTACGATACGTAAAACAAATTATCCAAAAGACCAGAATTGTAAATACTTATAATAATGTTTATTGTCCATTATTATATTAATATTTTTGTGTGCCATGTGGTTATAATTTATTTATAGATAATTAATAATAAAATTTATTTAGAATGCGGGTTTCAGGATGTGGACAAGTAATCATTGTCTATTATAAAGATACCAAGCATTTCAAGTTTAAAAATAGAATGAATAATTTGTTTTAGTTATATTAGTTATTCTTATTATTAATAAGTATGTTATTTGGGTTGCGAATACATTGTCATAATGATAGATTGATACTTGATAGTACCTACTCTGCTACTCACTATAAGTATTAAAATAGATTAAAAGCGCGCTGTATTAGTACGGATGTATTGTTTAATAATTTAATATTTTTCAACATATTACAATAATTATTTCAATTTGTATTTCATTTTTTAAAAATGAGTGAAAAAAGGAAAGGCGGTGCAGAAAAAATAAGAAATAAAAACAAAAAACTCTTGATAGCTTCGGCTCAAAAGTGTTTAATATTAAACGAATTATTTACCAAAT
>JAIUCT010001657.1:0-10477 GCA_021307375.1 Tetraneura akinire | reverse complement strand
ATTTGGTAAATAATTCGTTTAATATTAAACACTTTTGAGCCGAAGCTCAAGAGTTTTTTGTTTTTATTTCTTATTTTTTCTGCACCGCCTTTCCTTTTTTCACTCATTTTTAAAAAATGAAATACAAATTGAAATAATTATTGTAATATGTTGAAAAATATTAAATTATTAAACAATACATCCGTACTAATACAGCGCGCTTTTAATCTATTTTAATACCGTCGTTTGGGGTTATTTTGCTCCGATTTTTCAAGATTTTTTTTATTTTAGTCATTTTAGGTAAATCAAATTAAAAATAATTATATAGAGATTATATATTTCAATTCTTTAGAGTTCCCAAATGCTAATTATGACTTAAAAATGAGTATATTTCATAGCACTATTTTTTTTTTATTTTTTTAAAAAGTGGAGCAATGTTACCATGAGGTCTGCATATTTTGCTCCACATTAATAAAACTCATATTAAATCATAGAATTTGGCGACTGGAGCAATGTTAACAGTTTTAAAAAGCACCATTATAAATGAACTAGGAAAACATATTGAAAAAATAACTTCTTCCCAATATTGTATTTTACTGCTAAGAATAGGTCCAAAAAAGGAATAGTATACAAAATAGTTTATGAAATTTAGTTTTAATCATTTAATCATTTAATTTTATATCTTATAAATTATCATGAAACACTTATAAACTAAAAAAAAAATAATTAACTGTAAAACAAAAACACAGTGCAGGATAATTATAGAAAAAAACCAACTATTATACTATCTAGGATGGAGAATATTAAATTATGGGGTAACTTTGCATCAAAACTCAATAATAAAATACTGGTTCAAAGTTACCCCATTTACTGGTATAATGTTACCCCAATTAAAAAAATTGCATTTTAAGTATTTAAAAACTATTAAAACATAACAAATAGGTTCAGCATCGTTTTTACCAATTAATTTCTGACAAGAATGAGTTATACCTTACCTTAAAAACACACTAGATCTTCAGTTTAAAAATAAAAGTTTTCACACTAAATTTTCACGCGGTTTATAGTGTCGTAAATGATAACGCACTGATAACAGATAAGACATCCTCCATACATGGAGGAAAGATATAACAAAAGCAATAACATTTTTGCCTCCAACGCACGAACTAAAATTGAATTATCACAATTTTCAAAGTCAAACATTATCATTTTTATTTTTATTTTTTTTGGTGCAAAGTTACCCTTAATGGAGCAAAATAACCCCAAACGACGGTACTTATAGTGAGTAGCAGAGTAGGTACTATCAAGTATCAATCTATCATTATGACAATGTATTCGCAACCCAAATAACATACTTATTAATAATAAGAATAACTAATATAACTAAAACAAATTATTCATTCTATTTTTAAACTTGAAATGCTTGGTATCTTTATAATAGACAATGATTACTTGTCCACATCCTGAAACCCGCATTCTAAATAAATTTTATTATTAATTATCTATAAATAAATTATAACCACATGGCACACAAAAATATTAATATAATAATGGACAATAAACATTATTATAAGTATTTACAATTCTGGTCTTTTGGATAATTTGTTTTACGTATCGTACACTATATTAGTATATTATTGTGTAATATAATATTTCAAAAGTATGAAAATAAAATATTGTAATTCCATAATTAAAAATTGATATTTTTCAATATAATAATACGAACAGCGTCCCACCGGGAATTTTCCCGGTATCCCGCCGGCCCAGTCCGCCCCTGGCTCTTCCCATCAATGAAAACAGATGGATTTTTAGCGAAATGTACACGATATAGCAAGGTTATTTTTATACGCGTACAATAATAATTGTTTCATTATTGTTTAAAATTTTTTTTTTCTAAGTATAATATATTATTTATATTAATTATTTTATGAATTTGCCATTAACCTAATATTAAGCATTATTTTTAAAGAGTAAATATGTATCTTTAATAGTACCAATTATTATATATTTATATTTTAAGTAATCAACACAAGGCAAATTAATTTCTTATACCTAATTATTTCTAATATAGTTTTTACGGTTAAATATAAACCGTAAACTTCACTATACGCATGACCATAACAATCAATGATAGGCTTCTCAATATGTCTAGATGTCCCAATGTTCATATTTCTAAGAACATACTGTCTACCTGGGTTCTTGACTGCTGAACCATGTAATATAAATAATGTACCAGTATACTATACTATTTTGCAAATTAAATTTTATAAGTATATTCAATTAATACATTATTTTTTATTAAAATATTAAATGTTGTATGCAGTATTGAATATGATATACGTTATCCATATTATTAGGAATGTCTTTAGTTACGTATAGTAAGATTACATTTTGTCTACAGATAGATATTAACGCGTGTATTTATCAATATTATTGTTGTAAGGCTTGATTATTCTGTCATAGGCATATCGTTTTTGTTTATTTAAATATAAAATATTAATGTTAATATTCAAGTATTAATTTATTCAATATAAATAAATGAATTATTATGCATTAATATATATTTAATATTACGAGTATATCACAAATTAAACCAATTTATTTACAAAAAAATATTTCATTGTAATGTAAATAAAATATTTTTATTTTAAAAATATATTTGTAATTAACGACTAAAAAAATAAAACTTGTGACATAGTTTACATCCGTAAATATTTAGATGGTACAAAAATGTATAGGTATATTAAACTAGATAAGTATATAATAATACGGTTAATTCAAATCTCTTTTTAATATATTCGTATTACGGTGATCGGAGTCAATTACATACCATAGTTTTATTATAATTTATTTTGGCATATACTCGTAATGTCTAACGTAAAAAGTGCCAAAAATAATGCACAAACTACGGGGTTTCGTGCACAAACGGGCACAAACGATGCACAAACCTTTGGCAAAATCAGAATTTCAAAATTCCAATTTGGGGGAGGGGGGCTGGGTAAATAGAAATATAAAATATTTTATTTTACACTTATTTATTTAAATTATACTTAAATAGCCGTTAGATTATAATAATTTTATAAAGCTCTGCCCCATTAAAATATATTTTAATATCTCTATATCCATTAAAATTGAGTATTAGATTAACAACGAAAATTATTATACATATACTTAAAGTTACAATATTTATAATATATTTTTTGTATAGTTGCTCCGAATAAAAAATCACGTTTTCACAATGAAGGAGTAGGTTGCAATTTTTTTTTATTTTAGTTGCAATTAGTTACTAAAAAGTTGCTAAATTTTGGCATAGGTCTCGACTCGATAGGACAAAGTCGGGGGCTAACTTCACGGACGTTTCATAGTCAGTCCACTGACACTGGTATGTTCTATAACATGCCTACCATAATATAATTGCACAATTTTCTTTCGTAATTATTACTAATTTATAAGATTGATATTGGAAAATACTCAGAATTTAAACGAAAGATCTTGAAGTTGTATTAATCTCTTTAATCGTGTGTACGCATCTTAACCCTTTCATTCCTAGACTTTTTTTTTTTTTTGAAAAATTTTTTTTTCTTTTAATTTTACTTAGAATGGTTTAAATAATAATAAAATAATTTTTTTCAAATTTTCATTTTGTATTTATTGAGAATTTGATTATGTCCTTATAGAAGGACATCGGGAATGAACTTAGTCAAATTATATATTTTTTTATTTATACAAATTTTATAAATAATGATTCCATGTATTATTACAATTTCCGATATTGATATACTTTTATAGTATTGTCAATAAAACTATCTACATCATTATAAAGCACATATGAATAAATAGTTTTTTTATTTTTTTTATTCATAAAACAGTTATTTTATTTTATTTGAGTAAAAAATAAATAATACAAATAAATATAGCCATACATATTATATAACTAATTATTCACCATTCCCAAGTAAATCAAGTATAGATGTTTCAGATAATATTTGTCGACGAGCCATATTGTTATAATATATTCTAAAAAATAATAATGCATAATTAATTATTATAAATAATTTTAAAATAAAACACGTACCCATTACGTATATTATTAAAATATACATTATATAACATACAAATAATAAGTGAACTTGCCTAGAGTATCTGTAGGCTAATACTAATATAGTAATTAGTAGTAAAGTAATTTACTAATAATAGTATTTTATAAAAGAAAAGAAAACACTTGTGTCGTTTTGTTATACATTTACGTACGTAATATAGGAATATTAAATTACAATATAACATTAGGTTTATGTAATCACTAATCACTAATAAGTATAAGCTATATAATAATGTAAATAATAAAGAAAACACACGTGACTATCGACTATGAGTAACCGTCCAACCGACTCCGTTCATTCCCCATGTCCAATAAGAAGGACATATATTTCCGCGTGTATAACATATGATTGATAATAGATAGAGATATTCAGTTTTTTCTTACAAATGTGTATGCAATATTTCTTGGAAGAAAAAAAGTATCAGAATTTTTCGACATTACTGCGAAATTATTTACCAAAAAAACTTGAGATAACCCAAGTGATTTATTTCACCATTACAACTTCTTCCAAAAAACATGAATTAAACAAAACATATGTTTATTATCACTTTAAAATATTTTTATTTGTAATTTGCATAAGTTTAGTATAATAATAAAAGTATTTGTAATGGTTATATACTCTAAAAAATATATTTACAGCATTAAAACTAATTATGTCCTCGTACGAAGACAATGCGAGCGAAAGGGTTAAACAATTCACTAGTATACTAAGAAAAGAGAATTATGTTTAAAGAGTAACGATTTTTAAAATATTATACCAGTACATCTGATATTTATTACAAAAAAAAATTATAAGACGTGTCTCCTTCGTGTTAAATTTTTATAAAACATTTCTTTAAAGTAATGAATTTTAATATAGTTTAATAATATTAATGTTAATAGAGTACCTAGATGGTTATAAAATAACAGTGTTCAAAAAATATAATAACTATATTTAGATAGGTATTCGTACTTGCCAACTTCAGTTAATTTCTTCAAATTATTTGAAATAATATAATACACTATGCCATGGGCGTAGTCACGGGGGGGGGGGGATATGGGGGATGGATCCCCCCCATGGCGTTATTGTATCGAAAGGTTAACCAGTTTGGCTTTTATTGTTACATCACTTTTCCTAAATAATTAAAGGTTTAATATATTTTGTAGTCTTCTCCGTACCTCAACTACATTATATCATTGATTAAATGATGTAAATTTACACTCTGATATCAGGCTCCCACACTATTGATTAGTATACGGGTGTACCAGTTGTCAGAAAAATGATAAGGGTTTAGTTTAAAAATTTGGTGTTGCCAACTTTGTAAAAATATTATGTACAATCACATACAATATTGCCAATCTCTTTTTTGGATTAAAATATTGGAACATAATTTTAATCCTAACATTTGTACACACCTTACAATTTGTGTATTTTTATGTATTCACGATATCATATCGGAAACATCACTTCGCTCAAAAAAGAAAAAATAATACAAAATATAATATTAAAACACTGATAGGATTATATTATATAATTCTTATAAAAAAAAGACATACATGATTATATCATTGTAAAACCAATACATTTTTCGCTTTGCTCAAAAAAGAAAATGTTCTACATACATAAAAAAAACTCATACATATGCGTAAACATAACATAGTCATTAAAAATTAAAATCACAGATATAGATACATAAAATTTGGTTAGGTGTATTGTTATTTAATACCATATTATTGCTTGCAGTCTGGCAGCTTCTTCTAATAATATTTGTTGCTCTCCTGGATATGGCCCAATTTGTTGAGCAATATAATTATCAACCCGTTGGCCCGTTTTCCGTAAAAATACTAGGATACGATCTTCTGCTTCATCTTCCTTTAATAGTTCCATGAACTGTTGAATCGCCATAGTATTTGATAATCTAGTTGATGCAGTTACACCACGACGAATTTGCAGGCCACGTAAAACCTGATCAAATTCTAAATTATGTTGATAATCTAGATATCTTAGTTGATCTATATATAAAAATTAATTATTATATAATACTATATAAATAATTATGCAAATTATATTATATTTTAATTATATATTAATTATATTATATTATATATTATGCAAATATACAATTATACCTATGTAGTATTAGTATAATAATATAAACAATTTTTAGATTAGGTATTAATTTTTAATTATTTCATTATTAATGCTAGGTAAGGGTTTTTGTATATGTGACCTAGATTAAGAAATAAATAATGTTATTTAAAATTTAAAAATTTGTGATGACATCAGTTTTATGGTGTCCTAGTTTTAACATGATATAAATATAGGGTTTTGTAAAAAGACGGAGAGACGGAGGAGACACACGAAGACGTTGTCTTGTGTTTAGTCTCCTCCCGTTTGATTTGTATTTGCGTTATATGTTAGTGATTTGTTTTTGTGTTTTTTTAAATATATTTAAATATTAAGAAATGTATTTATATTAATTATTATATTATTTTATTTTGTGTGTGTTTCACATACAACAAAGTGGCGCCCAACAAAGGCTCGTTACCTTAACGTTTTATAAGTGTGTGTGTGTTTTAAATTCTTTATTATTTGGTAGACAAATAAGAAGAGAACGTTTACAGGTGTTTAATACACCTGAATATAACTATTACCGGTACTCCGGATGGAAGATTATCAGAAATTTTTGATAACGATTTAGTGCATGGTTTCAAGATACTTTTTACTTTGGACGTGGACCAAATGTATTGACTACGAGATTAAGACGACTATACGGATCAAACGAGGTTGATAAGTTGTTTGATATCCGTTCGCTGTTAATGAAGTAAATGTCGATGAAAATCGTTCAGCTGAATCTTATATCATTACGAAATTATGACTTTCCTGGAAGACTTTATGCAACTGGAGAAAAAATAATATAATGTTGATAATGTTTCGTGCCTGCAAGTGGAATATGTTTCATCGAAGTATCGTTTTTTTTAAACTTCGTCTTATTTATTATATTATGTATACGTGTTGGATCGTTATAATGTTATTTGGCGATTTTTCCCAAATATAATCGTCTGGCTACAGCAGCGCAATTAAATCATGTGATTTTGGAACATTCGAGAAAATTATCTCTCGCGGCCATTTGCTTTTGCTAGTGTCGTGGTTTTTACGTGAACACTTCTCGCCCGATTGCGGTCGTATTGTTTTACTTTACTCTTGTCTTTCGACAACCGTCGCGTACGTTATAGCTGGTTTCGTGACGTTAAGTTGTGTGTGCGATCTAGAGTTGTTTTGTTTATTAAGCACCGATATACCTACATTTGTGCTAAAATCATTTTTTTTAAATTATATATATATCTCGTATATATACGTGTGTGCTCCGGCATTATATTATATACGCGGTACGAATATTAAAGTTATACGCGTGTGCGCCTTTTTTGAACAGTTTATTCTTGCGGGTGATTGGAGAGACTCGTGTGTGCTTCGGCCTTATTGAAATATATTTATATATCCATACGTTCACGTGTAGTGACTGTTGGCTTCCGTGTCAACATCAGAAGAGGAGGACAATCCATATTCACCATTCACGTGACGTTTTTTTTTTTATTTTAGTTCACTTGTTATTCGTATTATATATATATTTTTTTTTTTTTGTTCAATTTTATACCCTATTTTATATATTGTAACGTTTTGTTAGCAGATAAGTGGTGAATATTATATATTTATATAATAACGTATATATTATGGGTGTTTCAACGGTTAACCGCATTAAGTACTAGTAAGGAAATAGCAGGGCTTGAAACCGGAAGAAATAATTTTGGTATTAATAAAGTTTTGGGTTAACAATTATCAAATTTATTGGTTTTAATTACAATTTTGAAAATTGAATTTCCAATTATTGGATTTTAATTACAAACTTTAAAATTGGTTTTCTAATTTATCTGATTCCCATACTTTAGGATGCGGTTTAATTAATCTTAATATAAAAAATACATACAGTATAGAACTGTATGGAAACTCTCTAAATAATTATTTATTCTAATATCCTTTCCATACACAATAAAATGTTCAGCAGTAATTTGTTGAAACCAAAAGCTAAAAAGATAATTAGAGAAAAATCCATTAAATGTTTCTGCTATCTCTCTATATTTAAAAACGTACGTAATAATAGTATTGAAGCCATCACACATATTTGGTATCGTACCAATTCTATTTGGTGGTAAGTGTGGCAAAGCAAGTATCTATAAAAATTAAAGTCACATTCTATAAAACAATAATATTGAATACTTTAATTATTAATTTTAATATTAAAAAATAATACACGTCTATGTATATAATATACTACTTAATAAGTATATATAAAATTGTACACACTATTCTGAAAATGCGTGCAGCAATAGCATTGTTTTTTATCAAATTATAGATGCCAACTTCTTTATTCCTAACATGCCGTAAAATTGATTAACAATAATGAAAGTAACATCCCTGATGATTGCTCTCTGGAAATACTCTTCGAAGTTCGGATTGCGTTTATTAGACCAAGTTCAAAATCGGTTATAATTGTTAAATTTCCATATAACAACAGTAAAACATGTCTTATGTAACGAAACAATCCTACATATATTTCTTCCGTTTTTCCAGTTAATAATGCGTAAACAATCGGAAAACTCTTATAAAAACACAAAGATATAATATATTATTTAAAATTATTAAAATATGTATAAATAAATATTACTTATAAATAAGTATTATAGGTAGTAATGCTACACGGTTACGCCGTAATAGTAACTTGAACCTAATAACTATAGCCCATACCAGGGGCGTCCCTGGCCAACGTTTTAGGGAGGGGCGATTTTTAAATAAAACTTTTTATTGAAACATTTTTTTTTACTAATAAATTACATAATATGTACCTACATAGTAAAATTTTTAAATAAAACACTGTATTTAAAATTTACTACAAACAATATAAAAAAAAGTTATACTCGTAAATATTATTATATTTTATTGTATAAAATCTTTATTTCACTTGCGTCCTGCAATAAAATGAACAATTACATTACATATAAATAATTTGGTATTTCACTTTTTTAGCTGATATACTCGTACGTCGTACTATATACGTAAAATGAATGTGTATAATGTATATTTGTAAAAAATATTATAGAAAATAATAATATTAACAACAATTTCATGTATTAGGTAATAATTATATAGATAATTAAAAAAAAAATCCAGGGAGGGGCGATCGCCCCGTTGCCCCCCCTAAAATACGCCCTTGGCCCCTACATTATAGAATTCCAAACAAAAATGATATCAAATAAAATTTATATAATTTTTACCATACCTATAAGTTATAATAATATCGAAAAAAATTATTTCTAATGTACCTACAATAAATAAAATAATAAATTCCTACTAATAATATGACTGATTTTGAAGTGTTTGCTGTGCATACACAGCATAATACGCCTATACGCTAAGCCATTAGCTGATACTATTGTATATTGTAAATAATTACTTACGACATTTCTAAAAACGACTTGAAATGTAAATAACTGGTAACAGTCACCATCTAATATTTTAGGAACAGTCTTAAAAGTCCCGTCACAACCAGCTATAGTTATATGTTGCAATTCGGTTTCAATTGTGATGATATGATTCGTGTTGCAAAATAATAAACCAACAAAATTCTCATTAACAATTAATGGTCCTTGATAGAATTGCGCTGGCGGTGTTTCGAATGTCATCGTGAAATGTTTATTATTTTCCAACTACAGCAAAGAATCAAGATGTTGGAAATTTTTAGGTGTCGGGGGAAATATAGACTGCCGAATTCGGTCCATTCTTCTGGCAGCTTGCAGATATGTATAATTAGTAGCACCTACTGGATAACTAAATAATTCGTAATAGTAATAAAATATTATTAAAAATTAATCTTGTTGCGGACGTAAGGTGACCGGAGCTCAAACCACGACGCACAACACAATTTTAAATGAGATATATATATATAAATATATATATATCGATTTTATTAAATTAAATAATTTAACAAAATTATTAGTACAAGTGTACAAAGTAGTAAATAATATTACAGGACATACAACATATGTTATTATATTACCACACTATTATATCAATAGTAAAGTTGCTTTTTAAAGAAAACAACAGAGTTCAAAAGAACTCAACAAATAATATTAAATAATATTATTAATTACGAAACAAAAGCTCGCGCTCGATTCCGTACGCAGACTGACGAGCAGGCGGCGGTAGCGGTGGTTCACCGATCATCGCCGCCGTCGATAAACGTAACTTTGCTCAAACCAGTATTTGCATATAATTCGGGTAGTCCCGTCTTAATAAGCAAATAGGAACGGTAGGCCGTCGGGGTGGACGGGTGAAATCTAACAGGCGTAAAACACGACCGTGTCAAT
>JAIUCT010001608.1:0-25700 GCA_021307375.1 Tetraneura akinire | reverse complement strand
AGTCATCAGATTAGTATACATCATAAAATAAGGTGCTAGCTCTATCGCTCTTGATGTAAAACATAATCACAAGAAAGTAGTAAAATATCTGAGAAATAATCATACAGATGCATATAAGCAGAAAGAAATAGTCAATTCTGCTGAGGAAATTGCAGTGAAGATAAAAATTTCAGCTGAAGAGGCTGCTTCGTATGCAGATGAAGCTGAGTTACTGATAAGGAGTGGACAGCCCAGAGATTCAAGAGTCGTTATGGAAAATATTGAAAACGTAAAAAAACGGCATGAATTTGTCGAAAAATTAAATCAAGTATATAAGAAAATGCTGGAAAAGTTAAAAATTGTCTACACCCATTAGCGAAATTTGATGAAACATCTGTATCCTAAATGCTCATATACCTATCCTAATCGACGCAGTAAATCTATAATCCTTCTCTTTTAGGATAGGTCACATAATATGATCCGCAGCATGACAGCCTACGCTAGGCGCGATATTAAAGGCGAATGGGGTAGCGCTTTCTGGGAACTTCGTTCCGTTAATCACCGCTATTTAGATACCTCTCTTCGTTTGCCAGAACCCTTTCGTGGCCTAGAGCCACGTATCCGAACGCACCTTCGAAGCCGTTTGACGCGCGGAAAAGTAGAATGTAATTTGCATTTTCAATCAGATGGCAATGCGCAAAAACCGCTCATCCTCAACGAAAAATTAGCCGAACAGCTAGTAGAGGCCGCTAGATGGGTCAAAAGGAAAAGTGATGAAGGTGAAATCAATCCGCTTGATATCTTACGTTGGCCTGGCGTGATGGTAGCAGAAGAGCAAGATCTAGACGTCATTAGTGATGAGTTGATGCAGGCTTTAGAGCTCGTATTAGATGATTTTATCCAGTCTCGTAAAATAGAAGGCGAGGCGTTGAAAAAAATGATTGAACATCGTCTTGAAGGCGTGAATAAAGAAATCGCTAACATACGGATCCATATGCCTGCTATTTTACAATGGCAACGTGAACGATTATTAAGCAAATTAGGCGAAGCAAAAATCCAACTGGAAAATACTCGCCTAGAACAAGAACTTTTGCTCATTGCTCAACGCATTGATGTTGCCGAAGAACTGGAGCGTTTAGACTCCCACATAAAAGAAACACGCCATATTTTAAACAAAAAGGAAGCCGTGGGTCGGCAGCTTGATTTTATGATGCAAGAATTTAATCGTGAGTCAAACACCTTGGCCTCGAAATCAATCAATACTGATGTCACTAACGCTGCCATTCAACTTAAAGTGTTAATTGAGCAGATGCGTGAACAGATCCAAAATATTGAGTAAACCCATGATACAGAATGCCAATAAATCTGTAGCTTTTGTTTTTACTCAAGCTCCACATGGCTCTGCCGCGGGCAGAGAGGGGTTAGACGCTTTGCTTGCCACCTTAGCCTTTACTGAAAATGAAAATATTGGCGTTTTTTTTGTAGCAGACGGTGTATTACAGCTTTTACCTCAGCAACAGCCAGAAAAAATTTTGGCGCGAAATTATATTGCTACCTTTGAGCTTCTGACTTTGTACGAGGTAAAAAAATGTTATCTATGTGAAAGGTCACTCCAACAGCGTGGATTAAGCAAAACTAATAACTGGCTCCTTACCGTAGAAATACTGCCTTTAGCCGATGTACGCGATAACTTAAAGCAATACGATACGGTACTGACATTTTGAGGTCTATACCCAATGAACTTCGAGTTACGGCAAGGCGGCAAGGGCGACCGACCGATGAGCGTAGACATACTACGTGATTCGGCGAGCACCCGCAGACAACAAAGCCGTAACTTGAAAGGCGAAGGGTATAAAGGTATCTGGGATATCAACATGTTATACACTGTTAGCCGCTCTCCTTACCAAAGCGATTTATCTTATTTATTAGCATTAGTGACCTCAAAAGATGACATCTTATTTTTACAAGATGGCGTAACGGCAGTAATAAAAGACAGTGAGATATTTAACAACCTATTGAGTCAATCGAAAAATCTATTTGCATTAAAAGATGACTTATCGGCGCGGGGTTTGAACGAAAAAATATCAGAAATTGTTACCGTAATCGACTATGCTGGTTTTGTTAACTTAACTGTAAAACATCATCAACACTTTGCCTGGTGATCCCGACGCTATACCCTCCGTCCTTGAAGTTGCCGCTAGGCAGCCAGGGCGACCGACCGATGAGCGTAGACATACCATGAAGGCGATGGCTCGCAGCCAACAACATAGCGCTTTAACATGGCTCTTTAATACCTTCTTCTGTCAACCAACGGTTTTATTGTTGTATATTTCTTGACTCCTTGTAGAGTCAGCCATAGAATTCCGCGTCCCTTTATCCGATGTGCCTTAAAATCTCGGCCTTCAAGCCGGAGATATAAAGGCAGGGTTTTCCAACTAACCGGTGTTAAAATACAGCGGCCAACAGCGAAAACTTTGGCATAGCTATGATGGCAATCAGTACCACAGGGCACGCGGAATGTTAAGCCCGTGGAGAGTCGGTGCAGTTAAGTCGCTCGATGAAGCAGGAACCCTCTGAGGCGACTCAGATCTTGATCTGAACGCTGTAGAATCTTCGTCATTTTATGGCGATGAGGATGTCAACACCGTTTACACAGCAAAGAGCTAGGAGTTTTTTATAATGACAACGATTAATCAGCTGGTTCGTAGGCCTCGCCGCAAGAGGGTTGCAAAAAGCAACGTTCCTGCGTTGGCTTCTTGCCCGCAAAAACGTGGTGTCTGCACCAGGGTATATACTACTACGCCGAAAAAACCCAACTCGGCACTACGTAAAGTATGCCGGGTACGTTTAACTAACGGTTTTGAAGTCACCTCTTATATTGGTGGTGAAGGACATAACTTGCAAGAGCACTCAGTAATTTTGATCCGAGGCGGTCGTGTTAAAGATTTACCCGGTGTACGTTATCACACTGTCCGTGGAGCGCTTGACTGCTCTGGCGTTAAAGATCGTAAACAAGCTCGCTCCAAGTATGGTGTGAAAAAGCCAAAGGCTTAATGATTACTTCGTTAAGTAAGGCCAAACTATTTAATGTCAAAATAAACTCATCGAGTTTTGGACACCCCTGAATTAACAACGGAGTTATTTCCATGCCACGTCGTCGTGTTATTGGTCAACGCAAAATTTTGCCCGATCCTAAATTTGGATCTGAGCTACTGGCCAAATTTGTTAATATTTTAATGGTAGACGGTAAAAAATCTACTGCCGAAGCTATTGTCTACAGTGCCTTGGAAGAATTAGCCAAGCGCTCTGCTAAAGCGCCTTTGGACGCTTTCGAAATCTCACTTAACAACGTACGTCCGACGGTAGAAGTTAAATCACGGCGGGTAGGTGGTTCCACTTATCAGGTGCCCGTTGAAGTTCGTCCGGTTCGCCGTAATGCACTGGCAATGCGTTGGCTCGTTGATGCTGCTCGTAAACGCAGTGATAAATCAATGGCTGTACGCTTGGCGCATGAATTGTTTGACGCGCTAGAAAACAAAGGCTCTGCTGTTAAAAAACGTGAAGATGTTCATCGTATGGCGGAAGCTAACAAAGCGTTCGCTCACTACCGCTGGTAATGATTAAGAGCAGTGTCATTTATGATATTTCCCCATGCAGCAGGCAGAAAACAGCTCTAGCATGGGATAAATTGAACGCTCTAGGAGATAAACAAAATGGCTCGTCAAACACCCATTGAGCGCTATCGTAACATCGGTATCAGTGCTCATATCGACGCCGGTAAAACCACCACCACTGAACGTGTTTTATTCTACACCGGTGTTAACCATAAAATTGGTGAGGTTCACGAAGGCGCAGCAACTATGGACTGGATGGAACAGGAGCAAGAACGAGGTATCACAATTACTTCTGCTGCGACAACCTGTTTTTGGTCTGGTATGGCTAAACAGTTTCAACCCCATCGTATCAATATCATTGACACCCCAGGACACGTTGATTTTACTATCGAAGTAGAACGTTCTATGCGTGTTCTTGATGGTGCAGTAATGGTTTACTGCGCGGTGGGTGGTGTTCAACCACAATCTGAAACCGTATGGCGTCAAGCGAACAAATATAAAGTGCCCCGCATCGCGTTTGTAAATAAGATGGATCGTATGGGGGCAGATTTCCAAAAAGTTGTTAAACAACTCGAATCACGCCTAGCGGCACGCCCTGTAGAAATTCAGTTGCCAATCGGCAAGGAAGAAAACTTCACCGGTGTGATCGATCTTGTCAAAATGAAGGCAATCAAATGGAATGAAACGGATCAAGGGGTGACGTTCGAATACGAAGATATCCCGGCGAATATGCTTGCACAGGCCGAGGATCGTCGCCTCCATGTGGTTGAAGAAGCGGCTGAAGCCTTAGATGAACTAATGGATAAATATCTGAGTGGTACAGAGCTAACTGAAGAAGAAATCAAGCAGGGTTTACGTCAGCGGGTCTTAAACAATGAAATCATCCTAGTAACCTGTGGTTCTGCCTTTAAAAATAAAGGCGTGCAGGCCATGTTGGATGCCGTAGTTGAATATCTTCCGGCACCAACGGATGTGGCTGCCATTAATGGTACTTGGAAAGATACCCCTGCCGAGCGTCACGCCAGCGAAACCGATCCCTCTTCCTTTTCTGCGCTGGCCTTTAAGATTGCCAATGATCCTTTTGTTGGCAGCCTGACTTTCTTCCGTGTTTATTCTGGCGTAGTTAAATCAGGTGACAAAGTCTTCAATTCAGTAAAAGGAAAAACGGAACGCCTTGGCCGTATTGTGCAAATGCATGCGAACAAGCGCGAAGAGATTAAAGAAGTGTATGCAGGTGATATTGCTGCGGCCGTTGGCTTGAAAGATGTCACCACTGGCGAGACTCTTTGTGATGAAAAGAATCCAATAATTTTGGAGCGGATGGAATTCCCTGAACCCGTCATCTCTGTTGCTGTAGAGCCCAAAACCAAAGCTGATCAAGAAAAAATGGGGCTTGCCTTGGGTCGCCTGGCAAAAGAAGATCCTTCATTTCGTGTTTCCACTGACGAAGAATCCGGTCAAACCATCATGGCGGGTATGGGTGAACTGCACCTAGAGATCCTTTGTGATCGGATGCGCCGTGAGTTTAATGTGGAAGCAAACGTAGGCAAACCACAGGTTGCTTACCGTGAAACGATTCGAGCCACTGTCGAACAAGAAGGCAAACACGTTAAACAGTCTGGTGGCCGTGGTCAATTTGGTCATGTATGGTTACGTATTGAACCTTTGGAGCCGGGTGGGGCGGGTTATGAATTTGTTGACGCAATCAAAGGCGGTGTTATTCCGAAAGAATACATCCCCGCGGTAGATAAAGGTATCCAAGAACAACTGAAAAATGGTGTTTTGGCAGGATATCCGATTGTTGATATAAAAGTGACCTTATTTGACGGGTCCTTTCATGACGTTGACTCCTCTGAACTGGCGTTTAAAATCGCAGGTTCTATCGCTTTCAAAGCAGCTTTCATGAAGGCAAAACCGGTTTTGTTAGAGCCTATGATGAAAGTTGAAAATGAAACCCCAGAAGAGTATATGGGTGATGTCATCGGTGATTTAAACCGTCGGCGTGGTATGATCGAGGGCATGGAAGATACCGCAACCGCCAAGACTATTCGTTCTCAGGTTCCGTTGTCTGAAATGTTCGGTTATGCTACAGACCTACGTTCTCAGAGTCAGGGGCGTGCCTCTTATTCTATGGAATTTTTGAAGTACCAAGAAGCGCCGCCTAACGTCGCTCAGGTTATTATCGAAGCTCGTAAAAAATAAATTTACGGCGCTAAAATTTAGATTAGTGCTTCTTTAATTTACAAAAAGCATCAGACTGAGGAATATAATTGTGTCTAAAGAAAAATTTGTACGTACAAAACCGCATATTAATGTAGGTACCATTGGTCACGTTGATCATGGTAAAACGACCCTAACCGCTGCCATTACCACCGTATTGGCCAAAACATACGGCGGTAGTGCGAAGAATTTTGCTGAGATAGATAACGCACCGGAAGAAAAGGAGCGCGGGATTACTATCAATACCTCTCATGTTGAATATGACACGCCAAGTCGCCATTATGCACATGTTGACTGTCCAGGGCATGCCGATTACGTGAAAAATATGATCACCGGGGCCGCTCAAATGGATGGGGCAATTTTGGTTGTTGCCGCAACTGATGGTCCCATGCCGCAAACCCGTGAGCACATCCTGTTAGGCCGTCAAGTCGGCGTTCCTTACATGATCGTATTTCTGAATAAATGCGACATGGTTGACGATCAAGAATTGTTAGAATTGGTTGAAATGGAAGTTCGTGATTTGCTGACTCAGTATGGTTTTCCTGGTGATGATACCCCGGTGATTAAAGGCTCAGCGCTAAAAGCACTAGAAGGTGAGGCAGAGTGGGAAGCGAAAATCATCGAACTTGCTGAAGCCTTAGATAGCTACATCCCTGAACCAGAGCGTGCTGTTGATCAGCCATTTTTGTTACCTATTGAAGATGTCTTCTCTATTTCTGGCCGTGGCACTGTAGTAACCGGTCGTGTAGAAAAGGGGATTATCAAAGTCGGTGAAGAAGTGGAAATTGTCGGTATTAAACCTACAACTAAGACTACCTGTACCGGTGTTGAAATGTTCCGCAAACTACTAGATGAAGGCCGTGCTGGTGAAAACGTAGGTATTTTGCTCCGTGGAACCAAACGTGAAGAGATCGAACGCGGGCAGGTTTTATGTAAGCCAAAAAGTATTAACCCTCACACTACATTTGAAGCAGAGGTTTATATTTTAAGCAAAGAGGAAGGTGGTCGTCATACTCCTTTCTTTAAAGGCTACCGTCCTCAGTTCTATTTCCGCACCACCGATGTTACCGGTAGTGTCGAGTTGCCAGAAGGGGTTGAAATGGTCATGCCAGGTGACAACGTAAAAATAGTGGTTACCTTAATTTCCCCCATCGCGATGGACGAAGGCTTGAAATTCTCCATTCGTGAAGGTGGCAAGACTGTGGGTGCGGGCATGGTTAATAAAATTTTCAAGTGAAGCATAAACAAAAAGGGCAAGCATAATGCCCTTTTTGCCATTTTTAATGCTTATTTCTAATTTATTTTAGCAAATTTTTTACTAGTTCCTTAACACTGTCTTGCTTCCTGTCTTGATTTACGTATAATCCCGCTGGCCTGCCGAATGTCTGTAGGTCAGATTAAGGCTAGCCTGTCAGCGGGTACGCTATTATCAGGTACCGGAACAACACTCCCAATAGGGGAGTTATATGTTGAACGACTGTACTTATTCCTATTCGTTAAAATGGATTAAGGCACAGTCTATTGCTTTTATAAATAACTGGAGCTCTGGTCTGATGCAGAAGCAAAGAATCCGTATTCGTCTGAAAGCGTTTGATCATCTCTTGATCGATCGATCCACCTCTGAAATTGTCGAAACGGCAAAGCGTACTGGTGCGACAGTTCGTGGTCCTATCCCGCTGCCGACACGCAAAGAACGTTTTACCATCCTTATTTCTCCGCACGTCAATAAAGACGCCCGTGATCAGTATGAAATTCTTACTCATAAGCGCCTGATTGACATCGTTGAGCCAACCGAGAATACCGTTGATGCTCTGATGCGTCTGGATCTGGCTGCCGGTGTCGATGTGCAGATCAGCCTGGGTTAATCAGGTCATTGAACGATTAGGGGCTGAAACAATGACTAGTAAAGATAAAATGGGTTTAATCGGTAAAAAATTGGGTATGACACGTATCTTCACTGAAGAAGGTGTTTCAATCCCAGTCACTGTTATCGAAATTGAAAAAAACCGTGTTACTCAAGTTAAAGATATTAAAACTGATGGCTATTGTGCTGTCCAAGTGACTACTGGTCAAAAGAAGACAAGTCGTTTAAAAAAACCTCAACGTGGTCATTTCGAGGGAACAAAAACTATCCGCAGTAAAAGAGCAACATTGGATAATCCCGAGATAATAAAAGAAGTATTAACATCCAAAGATCCGGTAACTGCTGGCCGTGGATTGTGGGAATTTCGGATAGCAGAAGACCAAAAATTTTTACGTGGCGAAGAAATAACTGTTGAAATTTTCGCTGACGTTAAAAAAGTCGACGTTACTGGAACATCGAAAGGTAAAGGTTTTGCCGGGGTAGTAAAGCGCTGGAACTTCCGTACTCAAGATGCCACCCACGGTAATTCTTTGTCTCACCGGGCGCCGGGTTCTATCGGTCAAAATCAGACGCCGGGAAAAGTGTTTAAAGGCAAAAAAATGGCAGGTCACCTGGGTGATGAACGTGTAACCGTTCAAAGTTTAGACGTAGTGCGTGTTGATGCTAAGCGTAACTTACTGCTGGTCAAAGGTGCTGTACCGGGAGCAACCGGTGGCAACCTGATCGTTAAACCTGCTGTTAAGGCGTAGCGTCGAGGAGATAGGAATGGAATTGGCAATAAAAGACACGCAAGGTGTGCTGACGGTTTCTGAAACTACCTTCGGGCGTGTGTTCAATGAAGCGCTAGTACATCAGGTGGTTGTTGCTTACGCAGCAGGTGCCCGTCAAGGTACTCGGGCTCAAAAGACGCGGGCGGAGGTGACAGGTTCCGGTAAAAAACCTTGGCATCAAAAAGGTACTGGCCGTGCGCGAGCTGGTTCTGTAAAGAGTCCAATCTGGCGTTCCGGTGGCGTAACTTTTGCCGCTAAGCCTCAGGATCACAGTCAAAAAGTTAATAAAAAAATGTACCGTGGTGCATTAAAAAGTATTCTGTCTGAATTGGTACGCCAAGATCGTCTAATCGTCGTCAAAGAGTTTTCTGTAGAAATGCCTAAAACTAAGTTATTACTGCAAAAACTGAAAGAGATGGCGCTGGAAGATGTGTTAATCGTAACTAAAGAAATCGCTGATAACCTGCTCTTAGCCTCTCGTAATTTGTATAAAGTTGACGTTTGTGATGTTGCAGGTATCGATCCTGTTAGCCTGATCGCTTTTGAAAAAGTGGTTATGACTACTGATGCAGTACAGCAAATTGAGGAGATGTTGACATGATTCGTGAAGAACGTCTGCTAAAAGTACTGCGTAGACCACAGGTATCAGAAAAAGCGACTCTAGTGATGGAGAAGCACAACACTTGCGTGTTTAAAGTTATGAAAGATGCAACTAAAGCAGAAATTAAAGACGCAGTGAGTAAATTATTCGAAGTCAAAGTCAAAAACGTAAACACCTTGCTAGTAAAAGGCAAGGCGACGCGTCATGGTAAGCGTGTTGGTCGTCGTAGTGACTGGAAAAAAGCTTACATTACCTTGGAAGAAGGCCATACGCTGGATCTCAGCGGCAGCACAGAGTAAGTCGAAGGAGAGCAAACAATGGTACTACTTGTTAAATGTAAACCTACATCTCCGGGTCGTCGTCACGTTGTTAAAGTGGTGAACTCTGAGCTACACAAGGGTAAGCCATATGCCCCGCTGCTTAAAAAATTAAGCAAAAGCGGTGGCCGTAACAATAACGGTCGTATTACTACCCGTCATATCGGTGGTGGACATAAGCAACATTATCGTCTAGTTGATTTTAAACGTAGTAAAGACGATATCCCTGCTGTGGTTGAGCGCCTGGAGTACGATCCAAACCGCTCTGCGAATATTGCGTTGATTTTGTATAGAGATGGTGAACGTCGTTATATCTTAGCGCCAAAAGGGCTAAAAGCAGGTGATTCCATCCAATCGGGTGTTCACGCTCCTATAAGAAATGGAAACTGTCTACCGATGACCCACATACCAGTGGGTACAACAGTACACAACATAGAGATGAAACCAGGCAAAGGTGGCCAATTGGCACGGTCTGCTGGTGCTTGCGTTCAAATCGTTGCTCGTGAAGATGCCTATGTTACTCTGCGCCTACGTTCTGGTGAGATGCGTAAAATTTTGGCTGATTGTCGCGCTACTATCGGTGAAGTAGGTAATGCCGAACATATGTTACGTGTTTTGGGGAAAGCAGGGGCGAGTCGTTGGCGTGGTATCCGTCCCACTGTTCGTGGTACGGCGATGAATCCAGTCGATCACCCGCACGGTGGTGGTGAAGGTCGTAATTTTGGTAAACACCCGGTAACACCTTGGGGAGTTCAAACCAAAGGTAAGAAAACACGGAATAACAAGCGTACTGATAAGTTCATCATACGTCACCGTAGTAAAAAATAACTATTATATTATAGAGGATAAGCCATGCCACGTTCTCTCAAGAAAGGTCCTTTTCTGGACTATCACTTGCTGAAGAAGGTAGAGAAAGCGTTGGAAAGCGGAGACAAAAAGCCAATTAAAACTTGGTCCCGTCGTTCAATGATCATTCCACAAATGAACAATTTGACCATCGCTATCCATAATGGTCGTCAGCATGTTCCCGTTTTTGTTTCCGAAGAGATGGTCGGTCACAAACTAGGAGAATTTGCACCGACCCGTACTTATCGTGGCCATGTGGCCGATAAAAAGGTTAAAAAACGTTAAGGTAGGGGGAAGAGATGGAAACTATCGCTCAACATCGCCACGCTCGTTCTTCTGCTCAGAAAGTGCGTCTTGTAGCGGATCTGGTTCGTGGTAAACCAGTAGCACAAGCTCTGAATATTCTGACTTATACCAATAAAAAGGCAAGTGCCTTGGTTAAGAAAGTGCTTCAGTCTGCTATTGCTAATGCAGAACACAACGATGGCTCTGATATAGATGATTTGAAAGTTGCAAAAATTTTCGTAGACTCGGGTCCTAGCATGAAAAGGACTATGCCTCGTGCGAAAGGCCGCGCCGATCGCATCCTAAAGCGTACCAGCCACATTACTGTGGTCGTGTCTGATAAAATAGCTGAGACTCTGGAGACTAGCAATGGGTCAAAAAGTAAATCCTAATGGCTTTAGACTAGGTATTGTTAAAGATTGGGACTCCACCTGGTATGCTGTCAACGACAAAGAATTTGCTGACAATTTAGCAGGCGATAAAAAAATTCGTCAGGTTTTGATGGAGAAGTTAGAAAAGGCATCTGTTTCTCATATTGTTATCGAGCGCCCAGCAAAGAGCATCCGTGTGACTATTCATACTGCTCGACCTGGCATCGTTATCGGGAAAAAAGGTGAAGACGTAGAAAAGTTACGAAAGAAAGTGACTGATATTGCTGGTGTACCTTCTCAGATTAACATTAAAGAAATTCGCAAGCCTGACCTCGAAGCGAAATTAGTTGCTGATAGTGTCGCTTCACAATTAGAACGTCGTGTCATGTTCCGTCGTGCAATGAAACGTGCCGTACAAAACGCTATGCGAGCTGGTGCCAAAGGTATCAGAATTAATGTCAGTGGCCGCCTTGGTGGTGCTGAAATTGCGCGTACTGAATGGTATCGTGAAGGCCGTGTTCCCTTGCATACTTTACGCGCGGATATTGATTACAGCCTCTCTGAAGCACATACCACGTACGGTGTTATTGGTGTTAAAGTCTGGATCTTTAAAGGTGAGATTCTAGGTTTAATGCACGAGGTTAGAACATCAGTAGATTTGAATACTTCTCGACCTAAAGAAGAGCGGCAGCAAGAAAAACGGCAGCAGCGTAAAGGCAACAAAAAGGAGACTCGCTGATGTTACAACCAAAGCGTACGAAGTACCGTAAAATGCACAAAGGCCGCAACCGTGGTTGCACCGTAGGTGCAAAAGTTAACTTTGGTGATTTTGGCTTGAAAGCTTCTGAACGCAGCCGTTTGACGGCTCGTCAAATTGAAGCAGCACGTCGGGCGCTGTCGCGTGGAATTAAGCGCCAAGGTCAAATTTGGACTTGTGTATTTCCGGACAAGCCTATCACTCAAAAACCGCAAGAAGTACGAATGGGTAAAGGTAAGGGAAACGTAGAGTATTGGGTTGCACTAGTCCAACCAGGAAAAATGTTGTTTGAAATGAATGGTGTTTCCGAAGAAACCGCCCGGGCAGCATTTGATTTAGCGAAAGCCAAGCTGCCGGTAAAAACCACCTTTGTAACTAAAACGGTGATGTAATGAAAGCAAAAGAGCTGCGTGATCTGCGTGAAAAAAACGTTGAAGAGCTGAAAGAGATAGTGCTCGACCTGCTACGTGAGCAATTTAACATGCGTATGCATGCGGCTACAGGTCAGCACAATAAGCCTGATTTGTTTAAAACAGTCCGTCGAAAGATTGCACGCGTTAAGACTTTACTGACGAAAGCAGGTATGTAAATGAATGAAAAAAAAATCCGTACGATGCAAGGATACGTAGTCAGTAACAAAATGGAGAAATCCATTGTTGTTACCATAGAGCGAATAGTGAAGCATCCAATTTATGGTAAATTCATCAAACGTACGACGAAATTGCATGCACATGATGAAAAAAATGAATGCGGTATTGGTGATATAGTAACGATCCGTGAATGCCGTCCACTGTCAAAGACAAAATCTTGGACGCTTGTTGCGATCATAAAAAAAGCGATTGTGTAAGTGAATAATGAATCGAGCCAGCTGCTCAACGATGGGGTGTTTGTTTTTCTACCTATAAGTTAACAGCAGTGTTACAATGCGATGCCCTTGTTCAAGCGACCTATTTTGGGTTTTAAATACCAATTGGGTTTTAAATAACAGTTATTAATATTAGCGGAGCACTAACATGATCCAAGGACAGACTATGCTGAACGTAGCCGACAACTCCGGTGCACGTCGCGTAATGTGTATCAAGGTTCTAGGTGGTTCGCACCGTCGTTACGCAGGCATCGGCGACATCATCAAAATCACCATCAAAGAAGCAATTCCTCGTGGCAAGGTGAAAAAAGGCGATGTACTGAAAGCGGTAGTGGTGCGCACTAGAAGGGGTGTACGTCGCCCAGATGGTTCTATGATTCGCTTCGATGGTAATGCTTGTGTTATTTTGAATAATACCAATGAGCAACCAATCGGTACCCGTATTTTTGGGCCTGTGACTCGTGAACTGCGCAATGAAAAGTTCATGAAAATTATTTCTCTGGCACCAGAAGTACTCTAAGGAGCGAACTATGGCAGCGAAAATCCGTCATAATGACGAAATTATCGTGTTAACCGGAAAAGATAAAGGTAAACGCGGGAAAGTAAAAAGTGTTTTGTCTAAGGGTAAAGTTATTGTTGAAGGCATTAATCTGGTTACAAAGCATCAAAAACCAGTTCCCTCTTTGAATAAGCCCGGTGGCATTGTTACAAAAGAAGCCGCTATTGAAGTTTCTAACGTTGCATTATTTAATGCAACAACCGGCAAGGCTGATCGCGTAGGTTTTAGGTTTGAGGATAACAAAAAAGTACGCTATTTCAAATCTAATAAAGAAACTATAAAATAAACTTGGAGTACACGATGGCGAAACTGCATGATTACTACAAAGATGAAGTAGTAAAACAACTGATGGGTAAATGTGGTTACAGTTCTGTCATGCAAGTCCCTCGGATCGAAAAGATCGTCCTAAACATGGGAGTTGGTGAAGCAATAACTGATAAAAAATTATTGGATAATGCAGTCGCTGATTTGACGGCGATTTCTGGTCAGAAACCGCTTATCACCAAAGCACGTAAATCTGTTGCAGGTTTCAAAATCCGTCAGGGCTATCCGATAGGCTGTAAAGTGACCTTGCGTGGCAAACGTATGTGGCAGTTTCTTGAACGTTTAATTGACGTTGCTGTTCCCCGTATTCGTGATTTTCGTGGTTTATCTCCTGAATCATTTGATGGACGTGGCAACTATAGCATGGGTGTTCGAGAGCAAATCATCTTCCCTGAAGTTGACTATGACAAAGTTGATAAACTACGGGGTTTGGATATTACTATTGCGACCACTGCAAAATCTGATGATGAAGGTCGTTCCTTGTTAGCTGCGTTTAATTTTCCATTTCGCAAGTAGGGTTACTTATGGCTAAGCAATCATGTAAAGCACGTGAAGTTGTACGTGTAAAAATGGCTAACAAATATCGAGAAAAACGCGAAACATTAAAAAAGATTATCTCTGCGGGTGTGACTGTCTCTACTGATGAAAAGTCATCTGGTAAAGCCGTTTGGGATGCTGTTCTTAAACTGCAGCAGCTACCGCGTGATTCCAGCCCGTGTCGCCAGCGTAATCGCTGTCGTCAAACTGGTCGCCCGCACGGTGTCTTGCGCAAGTTTGGTTTGAGCCGTATGAAAGTCCGTGAAGCCGCTATGCGCGGTGAAATACCGGGTCTTAGAAAGGCTAGCTGGTAATGGTTACCAATTAATCACGGGAGTAAAAACAGATGAGCATGCAAGATCCGGTCGCGGATATGCTGACACGCATTCGTAATGGACAATCCTCGAAAAAAATTGCGGTCACCATGCCTTCTTCCAATTTGAAAGTGGCAATATCCAATTTGCTAAAAGAAGAAGGTTATATTGAAGATGTTAAAATTGAAGGCAACACTAAACCCGTTTTGGAATTAAAACTTAAATATTTCGAAGGGAAGGCAGTGGTCGAAACAATTCAACGTGTTAGCCGCCCAGGTCTACGTATCTATAAGAAAAAAGATGAGTTGCCAAAAGTGATGGGTGGGCTGGGTATCGCTGTTGTTTCTACCTCTAAAGGTGTTATGACTGATCGTGCAGCTCGCAAAGCTGGTCTTGGTGGCGAGATTATCTGCTACGTAGCTTAATTTCGGAGGAAAGCATGTCTCGTGTTGCAAAAGCACCCGTCGTCATTCCTGCCGGTGTAGAGGTAAAACTCAACGATCAGGTAATTTCGATTAAGGGTAAGAATGGCGAGCTAACTTATACTGTTCATCCCGCCGTTAAAGTAGAAGTGACAGAAAAAAATACATTGATTTTTGAATTACACCAAGGTGCAAACAATTGGGCCCAAGCGGGTACTACTCGTTCGTTGGTTAATGCAATGATTATCGGTGTTACTGAAGGTTTCACGAAGAAACTGGTATTGGTAGGTGTAGGTTACCGTGCATCAGTTAAAAATAATTGGGTAGAGTTGGCTTTAGGTTTTTCTCACCCCATTAAACATCAGCTACCGCAAGGCATTACTGCTGAATGCCCTAGCCAAACTGAAATTGTGCTAAAAGGGGCAAATAAACAAGTTGTTGGTCAGGTTGCGGCAGATCTGCGTGCCTACCGAAGTCCTGAGCCTTATAAAGGCAAAGGTGTCCGCTACGCTGATGAAGTCGTGCGTATAAAAGAAGCTAAGAAAAAATAAGGTAACACTATGGATAAGAAAACAGCTCGTATCCGTCGTGCGACCCGCGCACGGCGTAAGCTAAAAGAACTAGCGGCGACTCGTTTAGTGGTACATCGTACTTCGCGCCATATTTATGCGCAGGTTATCGCTCCAAACGGTTCTGAAACTTTAGTAGCCGCTTCTACATTAGAAAAGGATATCAATAATCAATTGAAATCTACCGCTAATAAGAATGCCGCAGAAGCAGTAGGTAAAGCGGTTGCGCTACGTGCATTGGGAAAAGGAATTGAAAAAATATCCTTTGACCGTTCCGGTTTCAAATATCATGGTCGAGTCAAGGCACTGGCAGACGCTGCCCGGGCCGCTGGCCTTCAGTTCTAAGGTAGAGGCAAGATGGCGAACATCGAAAAACAAGCTGGTGAACTGCAAGAAAAACTAATTGCGGTAAATCGGGTATCTAAGACGGTAAAAGGTGGTCGTATTTTCAGCTTTACCGCGCTTACAGTAGTAGGGGATGGTGAGGGTCGTGTTGGTTTTGGCTATGGTAAGGCTCGTGAAGTGCCTGCAGCAATCCAAAAAGCGATGGAAAAAGCCCGACGTAATATGATGAAAGTCCCATTGCATAATGGAACGCTACAGCATCCCGTTAAGGGTGCTCACACAGGCTCTCGTGTGTTTATGCAACCGGCTTCTGAAGGTACAGGTATTATTGCCGGCGGTGCCATGCGTGCCGTTTTGGGCGTGGCTGGTGTTCACAACGTATTAGCCAAAACCTACGGTTCTACCAACCCAATTAATGTGGTTCGTGCAACTGTTGATGCTCTGGCAAATATGAAATCGCCAGAAATGGTCGCTGCAAAGCGTGGTAAGTCCGTCGAAGAAATTCTAGGGTAAAATAAACCATGGAAAAGACTATTAAAGTAACTCAGACTCGCAGTGCTATCGGTCGTTTGCCTAAGCATAAAGCGACCCTCCGTGGTTTAGGTTTGCGTCGTATTGGTCATACTGTAGAACGTGAGGATACTGCGGCTATACGTGGTATGGTCAATTTGGTTTCCTATATGGTTAAAATTGAGGGGGAGTAGTCTATGCATTTAAATACTCTGTCTCCAGCGAAAGGTGCCAAACATGCACCGAAGCGTGTAGGTCGTGGTATTGGTTCTGGCCTAGGTAAAACCTGTGGCCGTGGTCATAAAGGTCAAAGTTCGCGATCCGGTGGTGGTGTACGTCGTGGTTTTGAAGGTGGTCAGATGCCTTTGTACCGTCGTTTGCCAAAGTTTGGCTTCACTTCTCGTAAGGCGATGGTAACGGCAGAAGTTCGTTTGTCTGAATTGATTAAAGTGACCGTTGCTGCTGGAGCAGCTCAAGCCTCTAATGCCGCTGAATCCGTTGTTACAGCAGCTAAATATCCTAGTGATGTAATAATAGATTTGAATATACTGAAAACTGCTAACATCATTGGTGTTAATATCGAATTTGCAAAAGTGATATTTTCAGGTGAAATTAATTTCCCAGTTACTCTTCGTGTAAGTGAGACTAAAGGTGTTCGTGGTTTACGTGTGACTAGAGGTGCTCGTGCTGCTATAGAAGCTGCCGGTGGTAAAATTGAAGTTATTGACTGTAAACATGAAGCTGTTGATGGCACAATTGAGGGATAATTAGCAGATGGCCAAGCAACCGGAATTAGATTTTCAAAGTGCTAAGGGCGGATTGGGTGAGCTGAAACGCAGACTGTTGTTTGTTATCGGTGTGCTTATTGTTTTCCGTATCGGCTCTTTTATTCCGATTCCTGGTATCGATGCTACTGTGCTCGCTAAATTGCTTGAACAACAGAGAGGCACTATCATTGAAATGTTTAACATGTTCTCTGGTGGTGCGCTCAGTCGTGCTTCTATTTTTGCATTGGGAATTATGCCCTATATCTCGGCATCAATTGTTATCCAGTTGTTAACACTGGTTCATCCAACATTGGCTGAGATAAAAAAAGAGGGCGAAGCGGGTCGTCGAAAAATCAACCAATATACTCGCTATGGTACTTTAGTATTAGCGATATTCCAATCAATTGGGATTGCTACTGGACTACCAAATATGCCAGGTATGCAAGGTTTGGTATTAGATCCCAATTTTGCTTTCTATTTTACCGCAGTTGTTAGCTTAGTAACTGGAACAATGTTTCTCATGTGGCTGGGTGAGCAGATTACTGAACGAGGTATCGGCAATGGTATTTCGATCATCATCTTTGCTGGTATCATAGCGGGACTGCCGTCTGCCATAGGGCATACTATTGAGCTTGCAAGGCAGGGTGATCTACATTTTCTATTGCTGCTGTTGGTCGCGGCATTAGTATCTGCAGTCACTTTTCTTGTTGTTTTCATTGAACGTGGTCAACGGCGTATTGTGGTCAATTATGCGAAACGTCAGCAAGGTCGTCGTGTTTATGCGGCTCAAAGTACTCACTTACCGTTGAAAGTGAATATGGCTGGTGTTATCCCTGCTATTTTTGCTTCTAGTATTATTTTGTTCCCAGCAACAATTGCTTCCTGGTTTGGTGGCGGGACGGGCTGGAACTGGTTGACAACGATTTCGATGTATTTACAACCCGGGCAGCCTCTTTATGTGCTGCTTTATGCCTCTGCCATTATTTTCTTCTGTTTTTTTTACACTGCTTTAGTGTTTAATCCTCGTGAGACAGCGGATAATTTGAAAAAGTCAGGAGCATTTGTACCAGGAATTCGGCCGGGAGAACAAACGGCAAAATACATTGATAAAGTCATGACCCGTCTTACTTTAATCGGTGCAATTTATATTACTTTTATCTGCCTAATCCCGGAATTTATGCGTGATGCCATGAAAGTTCCTTTCTATTTTGGTAGTACATCACTGCTGATTGTCGTTGTTGTCATTATGGATTTTATGGCACAAGTGCAAACTCTGATGATGTCGAATCAGTATGAGTCTGCCTTAAAAAAGGCAAACCTGAAAGGTAATAAACGTTAGTCAAGAGTGTCTGAGTATTATCCGGTATGCCGTAAAACCTCAGCCTTCAGGGGGGAATATAAGGCAGTGTTTTTCAACTGATCTGTGTTAAAATGCGGCGACTAACGGCGAAAGCTTCAGCATAGCTATGACTGAAATTAGTACCTAAGAGTCTATTCCAAATCTTCTTAAGCGACGCTCAGACGAAGAAAAAATGGGCGAAAAGGCACAGTTTACATAAGGTAAATGAGCATTTTGCGCTCGTTCTTGACGAAGTATCAACAAGCACAAGAGATTTCGAATAGGCTCTTAGGTCATGAGAGACTTTAAGCCTGTGGAGAGTCAGAGCGATTAGGGCGCTCAATGAAGCAGGAACTCACTAAGCGAATCAGATTTCGATCTGAGCGCTGTAAGAATCCCCATCATTCTATTATGGGGAGGATGTCAAGCTAGTTAAGAAATTAACGCGGAGAGAAAAATGAAAGTTCGTGCTTCCGTCAAGAAGTTATGCCGTAACTGTAAAATTGTTAAGCGTCTCGGCGTTGTGCGCGTAATTTGCAGTGCCGAGCCTAAGCATAAACAGCGTCAAGGCTAATTTTTGTGTAATTTTGTTGCAATGTTGATTCAGCTGGCTAGAAGATTGGCCAGACTATCTTTTATCTGTGACTACAATGTCGTTTGAGTATCCTGAAAACGGGCTTTTCAGCATGACGTTGTGGTATAAATTAAATATAGGAGTGCATAGTGGCCCGTATAGCAGGCATTAACATTCCTGATCAAAAGCATGCTGTTATCGCATTAACTGCGATTTACGGTATCGGTAAGACTGGTGCACAAAAAATTTGTGGAGCCGCTGGTGTTGCTGAAAGTGTGAAGATCAGTGAACTGTCTGAAGAAGAAATTAACAAGCTGCGTGACGAGGTTGCCAAATACCCGATAGAAGGTGATTTGCGTCGTCAAGTTACCCTGAACATCAAGCGTTTGATAGACCTTGGATGTTATCGTGGCTTACGTCATCGTCGTGGTTTGCCTGTTCGTGGGCAGCGCACGAAGACTAACGCCCGTACTCGCAAGGGTCCGCGTAAAGCGATCAAGAAATAATCGGGGTAATTAAATAAATGGCAAAACCAGCAGCTCGGACACGTAAGCGTGTAAAAAAACAAATATCCGACGGTGTGGCTCATATCCACGCTTCTTTCAACAACACTATAGTTACCATAACGGATCGTCAAGGTAATGCTTTGGGTTGGGCAACGTCGGGGGGATCTGGTTTCCGTGGTTCTCGTAAGTCAACTCCGTTTGCGGCTCAAGTGGCAGCAGAGCGCTGTGCTGAGAGTGTCAAAGACTGTGGTATCAAGAATCTGGAAGTTATGGTCAAAGGACCCGGTCCTGGTCGTGAGTCCACGATCCGTGCATTGAACGCAGCGGGTTTTCGCATCACTAATATTACTGATGTGACTCCGATCCCCCACAATGGTTGTCGTCCGCCCAAAAAGCGTCGTGTATGACGCTGTTTTCAGGTTTGTTGGAGAAAGAAAATGGCAAGATATTTAGGGCCTAAGCTCAAGCTGAGCCGTCGTGAGGGCACGGATTTATTTTTAAAATCGGGTGTTCGTACGATTGATAGTAAATGTAAAATTGATCAACCACCTGGTCAGCATGGTGCACATAAGCCGCGTCTATCTGATTACGGCGTGCAATTACGTGAAAAACAAAAAGTGCGCCGGATGTATGGTGTTCTTGAACGTCAATTCCGTAACTATTATAAAGAAGCAGCTCGCTTAAAAGGTAATACCGGCGAGAATTTGTTGGGATTGCTAGAAGGGCGTCTAGACAATGTAGTTTACCGTATGGGGTTTGGTGCCACTCGCGCTGAATCACGCCAACTGGTGAGCCATAAGGGTATTTTGGTAAATGGACGTGTTGTTAATATCGCCTCTTATCAGGTATTACCGAATGCTATAATCAGCATCCGTGAAAAGGCGAAAAAGCAATCTCGTATCAGAGCTGCTCTAGAGCTATTTGAACAACGGGAAAAGCCTATCTGGCTGGAAGTCGATGCTGCTAAGATGGAAGGTGTGTACAAGCGTCTGCCTGAACGTACTGATCTGCCTGCGGACATTAATGAGCACCTGATCGTCGAGCTTTACTCGAAGTAAAGTTTAGTACCAAAGAGAGGACACAATGCAGGGTTCTGTGAAAGAGTTTCTAAAACCAAGCCTGATAAGCGAAAAAATCAGTCAAACGCACGCTAAGGTGATCCTTGAGCCATTAGAGCGGGGCTTTGGTCATACCCTTGGCAATGCACTGCGACGCATTTTGCTTTCATCGATGCCGGGTTGCGCGGTGACTGAAGTTGAAATTGAAGGCGTGTTGCATGAGTACAGCACAAAAGAAGGTGTAAAGGAAGATATCCTAAGCATATTACTGAATCTGAAAGAACTAGCAGTGAAAGTTCAGGAAAAAGAAAATGAAGTTATTCTTACGCTGGAAAAATCTGGCATTGGCCCTGTGACTGCCGCGGATATAACCTCTGATTCTAAGATTGAAATCATTAAGCCTGAGCATGTGATCTGCCACTTAACCGATAAATCTGCATCTATTAATATGCGGATTAAAGTTCTACGTGGGCGGGGTTATGTGCCGGCCTCTACCCGTATTCATGGGGAAGAGGATGAACGTCCAATTGGTCGTTTATTAGTAGATGCATGTTATAGTCCTATAGAGCGAATTGCCTATAATGTCGAAGCAACACGCTACCAGGATCGTACTGATCTTGATAAATTGATTATTGAGATGGAAACCAACGGCACGATTGATCCTGAAGAGGCTATTCGCCACGCTTCGACTATTCTTTCTGAACAACTGACAGCTTTTGTTGACATAAGTCATAATGTTAATACTTGCAAAACTTCAGTAGAAGCGCCCGACTTCCCACCCATCTTGCTGCGTCCTGTTGATGATTTAGAGCTAACTGTCCGTTCTGCTAATTGTCTTAAAGCTGAAGCCATCCACTTTATCGGTGATCTAGTACAGCGTACAGAAGTCGAGTTACTAAAAACGCCTAATCTGGGTAAAAAATCTCTTACTGAGATTAAGGATGTGCTGGCTGTGCATGGTCTGTCGCTAGGTATGCGTTTGGAAAATTGGCCACCAGCTAGTATTGCTGATCAGTGTAGCCAGAATAAATAGTAGGTTAAAGTTTTACTTAAAAGGATAAGGTTATGCGCCATCGTAAAAGTGGTCGTCAACTAAATCGTAACAGTAGTCATCGAAAAGCTATGTTTCTTAACATGTCAGGTTCTTTGGTGCGTCATGAAATCATCAAAACGACTTTGGCAAAAGCGAAAGAATTACGTCGTGTGGTGGAGCCATTAGTGACTCTTGCTAAAAAAAGCGACAGTGTAGCTAATCGTCGTTTGGCGTTCGCTCGCACTCGTGATAATGAGGTAGTGGCCAAGCTATTCACTGAGCTTGCTCCACGCTTTTCAAATCGGACTGGTGGCTATACTCGTATTTTAAAGTGTGGCTTCCGGGCGGGTGATAACGCTCCTATGGCTTACATTGAATTAGTTGATCGTCCAGCAGAAGAATTTGCGGAATAATTTGTAAATGACCTGCTCTGTGAATAAAGAAAAAGCCGGGTGAACCCCAGGGCGGGATCCAACTCATTAATTAATCAACATTAGATTATAAAACACACAATTTTTGTATATTAATTAAACAAATAAGAAAATTTCGTCTGCAAAATGCTTAAATATCAATCTTATTGATGATAAAAAATACAAAGTGGAATCCCGCCCTGGGGTGAACCCGGTTTTTTATTATGTCCTGGATGATACGGGTAACCAGTTGACATCCTCGACATCCTAAGGAGGCGGCCGAAAAAGCCGAGGCTTCCCTATTGCTGTTAGCAAAAATCATATTTTTTTCACCTAAATCTCTCTAATCTCTAAATATACCTTAATGCTGAAAATGTTCAGGATAATACAAGTTCGCAAAAAATGACGGTAAAAAACCAATGATCATGAAAACTCAACTACGCCGTCGTGATGTGCAACTGAGGGAGTATCTTCCTCAACTTCAGCCATTATTGCGTCGTTTATATGTCTCGCGTGGTGTCAAAGAAACACAAGAGTTAGAACGGGGAGTCAAAGGTTTGCTGTTATGGCAGCAATTAGCTGGAATTGATACCGCGGTCGATCTGTTACAACAGACGATGGCGACAGGTCAGTGTATCGTTATCGTCGGGGATTTTGATGCTGATGGTGCCACCAGTACTGCGTTGGCAGTGTTGGCACTACGCAGTATGGGGGCAAAAGATGTGAAATACTTGGTTCCTAACCGTTTTGAAGAAGGTTACGGACTGAGCCCAATGATAGTAGAGCGCGTAGCACGCCAAAATGCAGCATTGATTGTCACAGTAGATAATGGCATTTCTTCTCATGCCGGTGTCGAATTAGCGCACCAAAAGGGGATACGTGTTCTCGTGACTGATCACCATCTGCCAGGAGAAACTTTACTTAACGCCGATGCTATCATCAATCCCAATTTAAAACATTGTTGCTTTCCTTCTAAGTCTCTTGCTGGGGTAGGAGTAACATTTTATTTGATGTTGGCATTACGTGCTCGACTCAAAGATGAAGGGTGGTTTGCAGTAAAAACACTACCGATACCTAATTTAGCTGAATTACTCGATTTAGTGGCTTTAGGCACGGTGGCGGATGTGGTTCCATTGGACAGTAATAATCGTATTTTAGTACATCAAGGTTTGAGCCGTATCCGTGCCAAAAGATGCCGGCCTGGCATCCAGGCTTTATTGGATGTCGCTAAGCGCGATGCCAAAAATTTAGTCGCTAGTGATTTAGGTTTTTTTCTTGGTCCACGACTCAATGCGGCAGGGCGCTTAGATGATATGTCGATTGGCGTTGAGTTGTTACTGAGCGATGATCCCCTCGCAGCTCGGATATTAGCTGAAGAGCTAAATACTCTCAATCAGGAAAGGCGTGAAATCGAACAAGGGATGCAACTAGAAGCATTGGCATTGTGTAATGCCTTAGAAGACCCGGATCACACACTGCCTTATGGTATTGCTATGTACCATAAAAAATGGCATCAAGGTGTCGTTGGCATTTTAGCATCCCGTATTAAAGAACGCTTTCACCGCCCCGTTATCGCTTTCGCGCCTGCCGGCGATGGGATGTTAAAAGGCTCTGGCCGATCGATCATGGGTTTACATTTGCGTGATGTATTAGAGCAGCTGAATACACAAAACCCTGGGCTGATATCAAAATTTGGCGGTCATGCAATGGCGGCAGGATTAATGCTGGCAGAAAATAAATTTGAAGAATTCCGTCAGCGCTTCGCAGATTTGGTTGCCGAATGCTTGGATACATCCCAGCTTGAAGGGGTCATTTGGTCTGATGGTGAACTTTCTATCGACGAATTGTCACAAGAAACTGCGGAGTTATTGCGTGAAGCCGGCCCTTGGGGTCAAGCCTTTCCTGAGCCGATTTTTGATGGTCAATTTCGCATTTTGCAACAACGATTGGTCGGTGAACAGCATCTAAAATTAGTATTGCAATCGGTGTTAGAGGGGCCTTTACTCGATGGCATTGCGTTTAATATTGATACTAAATTATGGCCGAATAGCACCACTGTAGCAGCAAATCTGGCTTATAAACTAGATATTAATGAATTTAAGGGCAGAAGAAAATTGCAGCTGTTAGTACAACAACTTTGGCCTGTTTGACCGCACAAAAATAGTATGGTTAAAAAGGGAGTGAATAGCGCCCCTTCGTAACAGATTTAAGCGCCTATTCGAAATCTTCTTGAGCGACACTCAATTGATGAAAAAATTTCGAACAGGCTCTAACGCTCTTCATGTTGAGCTTGGTGTAACAAGTAATGCCACATATTAAATACCAATCTTTGATCCGGAGGCGATAACTCACCTGCCTTTACTGCTTTTTCTAAACTACGTTTTACCCGAATATGCAGCTGTTCAACAGAATGTTCACCATGCTCTTTTGCTTGCGCAACCGCAAGCGTAACATGGCCACATAAGTAACCACTGGCAAATAAATTATCGGCGTCAGCATATTCCACCATATCATCGATTTGAGCTAAAATGCGCGCTTCAAATTTTTCGAGCATATCTCTCTTCCTTAAAATGTACTGCGGTCAGCGGCGGTGTTTGGTAAAACCGCTGTAACGCTTGAATAAAGAGCTGAGCGCGAGGAGAAATTCCATACTGTAAATATGACAACACCTGTTGACGAACACGATGTTGAAAAGCAAACCGATCCGGCTCGCAGTCTCCTTGTAAATTGTCACAACTCACGTTGAAAGGAAAATCCGACGCCACACAAAATAACCATTCTAGCGCTTGAGGTTTTATCTCAACATTTTCAAACTGATGTTGGGTTTGAAGATCACGTCCATCTGGACAATACCAATAACCATAATCAACTAATTGTCGACGTTTTTCTCCAGCAATACACCAATGAGCCACTTCATGCAGAGCACTCGCGTAAAAACCATGCGCAAAAATCACCCGATGATAGGGTGTTGTTTCATCGGCCGGCAGGTATATCGGTTCGTCATCTCCCTTTAATAATCGCGTATTGTCACTATTGGCAAAGCATTGATTAAAAATAGTGATTAATTGTTGATAATGATGGATCACTACGGCTCTCCACATTGTGCTCTGTGACGTAACACATGATCCATTAATACAATGGCTACCATCGCTTCAGCGATAGGCACAGCTCGAATGCCAACACAGGGGTCGTGGCGCCCAGCGGTAATAATAGTGGCTGCTTCACCCTGATGATTAATTGTGCGCCCAGGGATCCTAATACTTGAAGTGGGTTTTAACGCGATGTGGCTGACCAGTGCCTGCCCAGTACTAATACCGCCTAAGATCCCCCCGGCATGATTACTGGTGAAACCTTGGGGCATTATTTCATCACGATTTTCACTGCCTTTTTTGCTAACGACCGCAAAACCGGCTCCTATCTCAACGCCCTTTACTGCATTAATGCTCATCAATGCATGCGCTAAATCCGCATCGAGGCGATCAAAAACAGGTTCACCTAAACCAACAGGCACATTGTCAGCAATGATGGTCACTTTAGCGCCAATAGAATCCCCCTCTTTTTTCAGTGTTCGTATCAGTGTATCGAGTTCAGTTATTTTGCTTTCGTCCGGACAAAAAAAAGGATTTTGTTCGACAAAATCCCAATCTTTTAATTCACAGCAAAGGGTGCCCATTTGCGCTAAGTAGCCTCGTACTTTTACCCCAAATTTTTGCGATAAATAATGTTTGGCAATGGCACCGGCGGCAACACGCATGGCGGTTTCACGAGCAGAGGAGCGGCCTCCCCCTCGATAATCACGCGTGCCGTATTTTTTCTGATAGGTAAAATCAGCATGCCCAGGGCGAAAAATATTTTTAATAGCATTGTAATCCTGTGGACGTTGATCGGTATTTTCAATCATTAACTGATGTTACGCAGCCGCCCCGGGAAATGAGATAATATTC
>JAIUCT010001604.1:0-10197 GCA_021307375.1 Tetraneura akinire | reverse complement strand
AGAGAATATAAAAGGAGCGTACATAGTAGATCACAAAATAAAAGAACTACCTTTCTGACCATTGAATGTCCAAATCACACCAGATCGAAGAAGAATAATTCAATTATGTGCCATATATTTGTATATAAACCCCTTAAACATTGTATTATTTTCATTGAATAAAGATTGTATTCGTTTAATCACGTATTCGTTTTAAGCACGTTTTTTAACAAACACATCAGATCGTATATTATAATATTTTTTTTTTGCTTATTTAAGTACAGGTGCAAGTCCAATTTATACAAAAGGTACAAGTATACAAGTATACAAAACATTTAATAATAACACATATTTTCTTATAAACATAGTAGTATATACATTAAATAATATATTTATTACAGATAATTCATATTATACACAATGTTAAAAAATATATATTTACAAAAAATAAAACATTTACAAATTAAAAATTTTGACCTTCTATTAACGTTTCCGTTAACAGTTCTATAAGATCGGCTTCATCTTTCAACTCGCTGAAACATAATTTAAATAATATAATTAGTAATATTTAACATTATCTATTACTTTTATTTAAACTTACTCAATATGGTAGTGACCATGAGCGAGTGTATGGATTTTGTCGTCTAACGTATACCGCTTATCATCATAGCTGTTGTATGTTAATTTATTTGATTTAATGGTTTTGATCTTATGTTTAAAGGATCTGATTGAAACATTTTCCGTATACGGCTCAAAATTACGATCACCAAACAAACATTTTTTATGGTCCTCTAGTGTCATATGGTTTTTGACTACATGTTTACGAATACCTTTCGCCTTGATTTTTTCCTTCCCGTTGATGGTGTATGCGTAAGACTTTGCTCTTAATGCAATAAACTCTGTAATAGTCTCCCCGTCCGTTTCATCAGAGAAGAAACCTGGTATTTTATGTCGTTCTGCTATGTAACACGGGTGGTCTGAAGGTAAATTTGATGTGTCCATTCGGTCTAGTAAAATCGGATAGGTAGTCAGATCAGTATAAAAATCATCCGTTCGTACATTATACACTAACGAATCTAGAATAAAATAAAAATATTAATATGTTATAAAAAATAGTAAGTATATATTATAAATATACCTGTATCTGTATACATGAGGGTAATGTTATCTTTATAATGTTTTTTCATAACGTTGTAATGGTAATCATACATTAACGTTTTGCTGACTTCTAAAACAGCGAATCCAATATAAATAGGTTTACAAAATTCAATGATTTTGTTTTCCATCGAAACCACCGACAAGTTCTCACTATACGATTTTGCATATTTAAACGTAGTTTTATTGATCAGTTTTTGGACTCTTTTTTCGCTTGACACCAACTCCATTTTAATACGTTTTCGCATACTTTCCATAGTTTTACCTAAAACATTTAACCAAATTAATATTTAATACAATTAAAAATAAAAACAGTATCATACCAAACACAGCGTTATTCATTAACTTATAAAAGTCCTTTTCAAAATTGTTGACTGCTTTTTTTCTCATTTCAGTGTTCAAACTAATGTACTCTGCTAACCACGCAGACTGTTTAAATTCAATAACTCTATGTACCTAAATTATGAAAAATAATATAGTAATTTATAATATAATATTATGAGTATATTTACTTTTTCAACTATTAATCCGTTGGCGATCGCCTGCTGTAGGTTACGGTAGTGTATAACATAGCGTTCTTTTCTTTTAAACGTTACCATCAATTTACAAACTTTGGAACCATCAGGAACACTGTTATCAGGTAAAAAAGGTAAGTCATTATGAAGATCATGAAGTTCCTTTGGATATGAAATGTCAACTTCGTATATACGTCCAACAGATGAGGTATCGGTTAACTCTTCTAGTCCATCGAGTGTCGGCTCACACCATTTAAAACCACCGTATGGCATGTATTGAGACATTGCCCATCCATACAAGTTATTACCTATAAAAAAACAATTAAATAAATAAATAAATAAATAAATATATAAATATATAAAAATACTAACAGTCTTGATAAACCAGCCACGATTTAGGTTTTGTTGGATCAAAATCTGATATTGTGTGATTGTTGGCTTTTGAATATCTCATACTAGCCTGTGTTAGTCCGCCTCGAATACCTGTTGAAATAATTATTTATTAATATATGATAAATAAATATATGTTAAATAAATATATACCTCTCTCGAACATCAGTAACATATCATAATCTGTGAGCAGCTCTAGTTTCATTGATGTATACTTAAGCATACAATCAAAGCTAAATCCGGGCGCCGTATAGTAAAATGCCGGATCGAGCTTATATGTTTGCATACATATGTCTCTGAAATTTTCAAATACGTCGGCCAACAACAAGACATCAACTTTTAAATATAGGTCACTGTAATCGCCAAGGGTTTTACAATTGAAATGTGACCATACATTTTTAGCGTGCTCAAAATCGTCATCCGATATTTCTTCCTCCGTTAATGTGCTGTAAAAATTATTTTTCGTCGGCAAACTCGTTTCGTTCAACTTGCTCCAGCTGTCCGTATATTCATATGGATATACACCTTTACGCGTGACCAGTGGCAAGTCTTCAGGACAAAACACTTTAGCAGTTTCACGGAATTTATGTAAATCAGACGTAATTAAATTGGATGATAGTGTAGACAGTTTAGTTGCCATGAATCTAAATGTATCAATGAACCGGATCGTGAATTTATTACTTATATATTTTGAAAAAGATATAAATTTTTCTTCGCTGTTTGGTATTATAGATATCGTATTTTCATCATAACCGAGTTCTTGTACGATAAAATGAGCATCATAGTTGGATAAATTGTGCAGGAAGATGGGGACGAACTTTGGTGTTTGTAATTTTAAATTGCAACTATTGCATAGAGTCTGCCTGTATTTTCCGGAGAGGTGATTGTGATCGGCAACTTTATTATTTTCATTCGAAAATCGCGTTTTACATAAATTACACTGCTCACTAGCTGTATGTAGTTGATGTTGTTCTGATGTGAATATTATTGGTATATCGGTTTTAAATAATTTTTCAATTTTTCTGGCTATGTCTACCACCGTTTCTACAAAATGTTTTGCTACTCCCTCTCTCGTTTCACATCCTCGGTAAATGATCGGCGTCAACGGTATTTCATATTGTTCCAATAACTCGAGAGGTACATCGTCGGTAGCTTTAACATAAATTCCATAGCTCATGGGTTCGTAAGTATGTATCGCTGTTGTATTTACACCTTTTCTTTCCGAACATTTTTCCAATATCGCCTCAAAGTCGGCGTAAATAACTATGGGATGACGTTCCGTTTTACTACAAGCTTCGAACTTTAACATAGTCCCTTCTTCTGGCATTACGGGTAGAATTGGTTTATGTGAACCGCAAATTAATTTATGTTGCTCAAGCGCTGGTTTACCACTTAATTTATTTCTTACTCGTTCATCAAAACTCGTAAAACATCGTTTGCATACATAAATATGTTCTTTATGCATAGTTTTTTGTGGACGTATAAGACGTGAAAAATTTGAAATATATGTGTAATGCTTATTTTTGTCATCTGTTATTAATAATAAATCAAAATGATCGGGTTTTTCATTATCGGTGACTTTTAGCGGAAACACTCTGTACGTTGGATATTTTCGTGGTGACTGGAATTCTTTTTTTAGTGCGTATACGTTTATCGAAACGTTAATATTATTTTTTTCAAATATTTTAATTTCGTTGAGAGGCGTTGGGAAAGTCAGTCCGGTAAAATTGTATTTGTCTTCGTGCATTTTATAATTTTCGCCTACTCGATATTTGTGTTCGCCCGTTACATGTTTTGTGAGAATCGCCCATTTGAAACATTGTTGATCTTGATTTTGTGGATTAATTACAGCTTTTTTATAATGAATATATGGTGGTAATGGAATGTATGACGAACCGTCCATAGGCGTATAACGGTAAACACCTAATAATAATCCATCGATACGTTGTAAAGCGAAACCACTACCTTTTCCTGTGTATGCATCTTGTTCACACAAAATTTTAGTGAATTCTTCATCGATAATTTCGTTCAAGTCACTACCAATAAAAACCGCCCTGGCCGAGGTCTTAAATGCTCTATTCTCGGACGTGTTTTCTACATTTGGTATATTATATGTCGACTCTAATTTTAAATTAAATTTAATGGGTAGGTCTACCGAACGTAAAAGTGATATTAACTCGGATTTCGTCGAGTTTAAAAATTTCTTGTAATCGAAAATGTTGTTTGAATTTTTCTTATAATACCATGTAATAATATTATCGAATGATGTTCCTATTTTTAAAAATCCAATAAAATTTCCAACTAAATCAAGACGAGTCTTTTTCTGTTTACCCGCCTTTACAGAATTTTCGTCGCTAGATCCTCTTTTAAGTCCTACAAAAATTTATTATCGTATAAAAAAACTTTATTGAAATATATTTAGAAAAAGACTTAACATTTAAATATGTAATTACTTATTAACATTTTTTATTTTGATAATTTATCGCGTTTTATTTATTATTATATAAAACTTTACCTTGTTGTTCGTCTACGTTTAAAAACAACTCGTCATCGAAATCGTCGTCCCACATATCAGATTGTACGGTATTATCATTCGAAGGTCCAGCTGGTATGTTTGGAACAAAAATATTATGACCGACCGCGATTTGATTAATTTTCTTGTTATGCACTTGTTTTACATGTTTTGTGAGATTGGTCTTATACTTAAAAACCAAACTACAAATATCGCACTTAAATATAACAACCATATGTGTTTTCGCGTGTCTCGTAAGAGAATCTTTACGCGTAAAAGACGATGTACATTTTTCGCACTTGAACATATTGAAATATAATATTATTAAATATTATATAAGCAAAACTAAAATAAATGTCAGACAACTGTACGAAGAAAAATAAAAATATTTAAGCGCGAGAGTAATAGTGATTATAACGTGCGGTTAAGACCAGAGCATAAACACAAATGACACTGTCGAAATTATATCGCATCTACCACGGTCCACGACCCGTATATTTGTTATTTATCGACATCTTACTAAAATTCCATGAAAATGGTCTATTAGTTGTCATCTGTTATATCTAATTGTATAATTCTAGAAGATTCGAGAATATTCGATCTTGTTCGTATATATCACGTATTCCTTTCATTGTTATAGAATATACCACGGCGGCAAAACTGCAGGGTCCGAACGTGACCGTTCATAACACGTTTTCTTTCCATTGTTAAACTACGCCGCCAAAACTCTTCAGGGATCAAACGTGGCCGTTTATAACACGTATTATTTCTATTGTTATCTAATATACCGCGGCGGCAAACCTGCAGGGATCAATCGTATCCGGTTGTAACGCCTATTCTTTCCATGTTAAACAATGATGCCAAAACTCGACAGGATTCATCCAAACTCAAACATGATTACTTTTGGATAAACCTTAGTCATTGTTAAAATATTATAATATATTTAATTTTAAGACGAGTATATTTATACGTTATAGTATAATATGTATATCGTTAATGGTGTTAGAGTCGGACTGTATTAAACGTGTATTCAAATGGGGTGATATATAGTTCGATTCTAACCCAGAATATTATTATATTATATTTAATTATAGAGGGGAGGGAGGGGAGTTTGATTCTAACCCCGAATATTATTATTATTTAAAGTATTATATTATATTATAGAGGGGAGGAGAGGGTTTATACACGTATGCGCATGCGTAAAGCTAATTATTTAAAATAAATATAACTGTTTCGATTGATAAACTAATAAATTGATAAGAGATAAACTGATAAGAGATAAGAGATAAACTGATATGAGATAAGAGATAAACTGATAAGAGATAAACTGATAAGAGATAAGAGATAAACTGATATGAGATAAGAGATAAACTGATAAGAGATAAGAGATAAACTGATATGAGATAAGAGATAAACTGATAAGATAGGTTAGGTTATGATGCGGTGGATGCGGAGGATGTGGGATGCGAAGGATGCGGTGGATGCGGGATGCGGTGATGCGGGGATGCGGTGGTGCTATGGGATGTGGTGGATGCGGGATGCGGATGCGGAGGATGCGGGATGCGGGATGCGGATGCGGAGGATGCGGGATGCGGGCCCAGAAACCCCCTTTTATTCCTACTCACAATGTGACCTAAAAATTTAATCTTATTTCGTAGGAACTTACATTTTGACAATTTCAAAGTCATACCAGATATTAAGATTTTTTGAAACAAGTTTCGGAGTCTAGAGAGATGATCGGTAAAATTGGACGTTGAAACCAGGACATCATCAACATACACATGTAGATCTTCAAAAAAATTATCATCACCATTAATAGGCGTTTTAAGTACAGTTTCAAGTGCTTGACTGAAAGCAGTATTGGCGATATTCAAACCAAAAGGAACCACGCAGAACTGATAGGTACGACCGTTATAGACAAATGCTGTGTATTTCCGTACTTCCTGGTGTAATGGAATCTGCCAGTAACCAGCGGTAAAATCAAGACTAGAGAATAGTGATTTTCCGCCAAATTGAGCTAATAATTCATTGAGTGGTGAGGAAGTATCTCGCATAGGAATGATCAGTCGATTGATCTTACGGGCATCTAGACACAATCGTACTGACCCGTCAGGTTTACCGACACAAATTATGGGATTACTATAAGCAGATGAACAACGTTCAACAACCCCCCAATCTAACATACGCTGTAATTCTTTATCGACCGCTGGCCTTCTTGAGAATGGAATTGGATATGGACGAACTTTGAATGGGACGTCTTCAGTGACATTAAATCGGCACGTATATAATTTATTCGATCCAGGATGATCATTAAAAATCATTTTGTATTCCTCAAGGAGATGGACTAATTCTGCACGTTGAACATCAGTTACGCCCGAGACATTAGCTACATGCTCCTGAAATTCACTGACTGTGACTGGTTGTTCAGGAGAAATGATTGGAAAATTAGCTGTTGAAGAACTTTCAAAAAACTTCCCTAACTGATTTACTTTGGATAAACAGTGGCATGACGAAGGTGTCACTATATCATCTACTATATAACAAACGCGTAAACTAGTGAGACGGGATGCTGGTATCTCATTAAGATCATCTTTAAAGTGGCACGATTGCTTCCAACGGGGAAATTCAAGGCTTTTGTTCAGATAATTAATAATTACACCATTTTGATGGAGCCAATCCTCACCAAGTATAACCGGAGTAGCTAGGTGAGGGACTACAAGAAATATTCCGTCGATCACATGGTCGAGTAAGGTAAATTTCAAAAATACTTGGGTGGTAATTTTCTTACTTTTCCCTTTGACAGCTGTAGAAATCGTAACACCGGTTACTGGAAGTATGGATAACGATTTAGGTGAAGGGGCACGGGATTTTATAAATGAAAAAAAATCTTCTGATATTGCAGAAATGGATGCTCCACTGTCAAACAATGCATAAATAACTTCACCAAAGATGGTGATATTGACTTCTGGCCACTTGTTTGTTATGATTTCTGTGTTCGCAATATTCGGTGAGGGGCAGTTAACATCGCTTGAGCTCTCATCCTGAACTGCAATTATGGATGAGGCTCTTCGGCGTTTCCCGACACATTTATTTGAGATACCGGGTGACTAGGTTGATTCAAAGGTTGGTTACTTGGACGAGTAAATCGTTGATTAGTATTATTATTATTATTACGGAAATTATTGTTCTCCCTGGTCTGAGGAGTAAATCGATTCTGAGGCGGTTGATCAGAGTTAATGTTTCTTGAACGGTTATCCTCACGACGAGTTTCACAAAAAGACGTTGCTTCTTCAAACTCAGTCAGTATAGCCAGAAGTTCATTGGTATTTCGGGGTCCACGTCCACGAAGAGCCATACTGAGGGGTGTGGGATAGTGTTGGATAACTACAGAAACTAAATCTTCTTGGTCAATGGGTGGTGTTATATACTTAGCACTTGCAATCCATTTCATCGCATGAGTAGCTAAACCATCAGAACGCGTATATGAGAATGGACGAAAAACTTCATTGCGTGCTTTCCGTTGGGTGGCCGGGGACCAGAAGCGTTGACGAAAAAATAAACAAAATTCAACATAGTGTTCTGGTGGTGGTACAAGTGACTCATACCAAGTAAGTGCATCACCTGACAATCTTCGTTGAGCACAGATGAGTTGCTGAACGGATGTCAACTGAATTTGTTCAAAATATGCGCCTAATTACGCAAGGAATTTTTCGGGATGTACGCATATTTCCGGAAAACTCACTAACAGCGTCTTGAAGTCGTTCTTGACTTCCAAAAAATGAAGAGCGAGACAGATCAACACTATTAATGGGAATTTGATTACATGTATTATTAACTAGAGGTGGATGCGCCGACTGTGATGCTTCGATATTAGATTCATTGATGATGAAAGACTGAGGCAATGATTGATTAATTGTGTTCGGTGGTACAACGGTAGAAGAAAGTGATGTAGGTGGTAACACATTAGACAGTTCTGTTTGGATGGGCATTTGGTACTTTGCGGCAAGTCGAGAAAGGTCAGTACGTACGGCAAGAACCTCATGTTCAGGATAATCTACTCGTTGAGAAACATTTTTATTCATAGTCTGCTGTTGCACGTGGCGGGCTTCTTGATGGACACTATCATCCTCGAGTTTGGTAATCCGCGTATCAACAATTTGCCAACATTGTACGCATTCGGTAATATGATCGTTGATCTTAGTTTGAAAAATCTCATCTTTGGCCGCTTTATCATTAGCTTTTGACAAAATCTCTGTTAACATGCTCATGATAGCAGCATCTTTATTTGTGGGCTCTATAATTTTATCTGTGGTATTAGAAGACATGGTAGAAGGATTTGTAACTGACGTGATTGTTGAGGGAGTTTGGTTCGTACCGTCATCCAAAGTAAAAATATGATCTATTAACCGATCAGGTGGACGAGTAATTCTTTTTCCTGCACCTTCCATTAAAATAATACTGTAAATGACACAAATTTGATTGGAAATATAATATAACTAGACGTACGAAGTAGTGGACAAAACCAGACAAAACAAATAAGAAAAAAAAACACAACGACCAAGTGAATATCAACTTGTAGTATAAAACGAGAATAATATAAATTTAAAATAAATAGTAATAAATAAATATACCTAACACATATACACAATAGTGTAGTACGACTGATTTCAAATCAAAAAAAAAATTATCAATATATATATATAGATCAAGAATAACAAATTCATTCCCGTGGCAAAAAAGAAAAAAATAAAGAGGTCGATAGCCATTCATAACTACCGAATGGTGATAAAATAATTAAAATAATATGCACGGCCGGTACATTAAAATATAAATTAATCAATCAACGAAAATAATATTCAAAATTCAAAATCCATAACCATAGAATCAATTTACGGAATTCACAAAATAAAAAAAACTTTTGATATTTGACGCAAATTAAATATACATTTAGAAATAATCCACACGCTCGTTTTAACGAGAAAATAAAATATTTTAAACGCGATCCATAAACATAAAAAGTTCTAGGATATATAAGACGTAGCCAAAATACAATTGTCGTAGAACTAATAATAATAATAACAAATACATGAGTGCGGGGCTAACTGGGGTTCATTACAGTGACATCCATATTATAACGAACATAAAAAAAATAAAATAGAATATTATCTAATATGTACTAAAAAACAATACAATAGTTATCTAACCGAATCTAACAAACGAGATAAACCTTAAATAAAAAATCGCATACCAATTATCAATTTGCAGCAGGGGAACCATTGCACGACTACGAATATTTCGTCGGAACGATGGCACCCAGCATACATATACAAAACATAAATAGTGATAAAACTCATACAGCGATATGTAATATAATATGGATATTTATAACGGTTACTATTCAAACATGGTACCACAAATCGCTGCGACGACTGGCGGTACTATGGAAAAGGGAGTTTTAGATATAATACAGGCAACTCATGAATTGCGTACAGACAAAACACTTAAAATTATAGGACGACACACTACACCGTTAACGAAAATGACAGGTTTGAGTTGTAGATGTGGCGGTCAAACTAATGTTGGACTGGAACCGTATAGCACACAACATCCGCCGCGACAACCACCGCTGCATACCACACCATATTT
>JAIUCT010001602.1:0-13220 GCA_021307375.1 Tetraneura akinire | reverse complement strand
ATTTTTTTTTTTAATTTTTTTCTATAATTTTTTTTTTTTTTTTATCTTTATTATTAAAATTTGAATATCGAAGACCGTACCAGGACATCGACGCTAGCGGCGGCATTCGACGAAGATAATAACGATGACAGCGAAAGCATTCGACTAGAGCCATGCCGACGATGGTGTCGGTATCCGAATAGGTACTTAAATTACGTGAGTTACGGCTCACCAACGACGGGTGACTTTCGTCTTAAGCATTAACCACCACCGGACCACTTCCGCCTGCAATACCATCCGACAACGGCGGCATCCGACGGAGACAGTAACGAAGACAGCAACAACTTTCGACTAGAGCCATGCCGACGATGGTGTCGGTAATCCGAACAAGTACGTTCCGTGATACATTACGTGAGTTACGTCGCTCACCAACGGCGGGTGACTTTCGTCTTCAGCATTAACCACCACCGGGACCACCTTTGCCTGCAACACCATCCGATAACGGCGACATCCAACTACGATATCAATCGATACGCATCTTTTATCTTTTTTTTTTTTTTTTTATTTTGACTACATATTTATTTTAGTCGACCATCTGTCCACCTTTTCCTTGTCTAATTAAGCGGGTCAGCCGTTTGCATTAGTCTACCGGTGCCCTCTCTCATCTGGTCACTTTCTCACACTGCACCAATCCCACGTCATTGGCCACATGTATATTTTATTAAATACTATAAGAATAAAGGAAAACATAATAACTTAAAACATATGATGTCTTCATTTATAGGCGATGGCTAACCCTCTACCTACACAATATTGACCGTATCACATGATACATATTATATACATTTTATTATTTAATGCACAATAATATAATTAAATAATGATAATTGAATGTGTTATCTATAAAAAAAAAATAATACCAACATGAAGTACTATTATTCTACGTCTACCATAATATTTTTATTTATTAGGTACCTATTATTAAAAAAATTGCGTTTGTGTTTCATATTCCTGGAGAACTATACTATAATTTACATTATTTATATATTTTTTTTGTTGTGAATTTTTATTTTGATTATCTATATATTGTTTTATAAATACGTTATATTTCTGTATCTGATGGTTTTACTAAAAAACTTATATTTAAAGGTGATGCACAAAAAGTACAAAAATTATCATATACAGAAAAAGTAACAGATATCATTAAAGTCACCAAGTAGGTTCATAATATTTCATATTTTTTGTCATAAATAATATATGGCGCGTACTATATGTATTTGTTATGTGAACTTTTATATATAATAGGTAATAATCCGAATATGCGTGTAGTTTAATATCAAAGTTTCAATAATTTTATTTAATGTATCATATAAAATATCACACTACCAGTAGACACAACAGGAAAAATAACAATTTTGTGTTTTGTCTTTTGTTATATAGAAACTTGTAATTTATCCCCTTATTTTTTAATAGTTTTTTTAATATCTTTCTTTTAATTATAAGAAATGTATAATGTATATGTAAAATGTGTATTTTAATATGAAAGTTTCAATAATTTTATTTAATGTATCAAATAATATATCACACTATACCAGTAGACACAACAGGACCATAACTCGATAAATAACAATTTTGTGTTTTGTTATATAGGAACTTGTAATTTATCCCCTTATTTTTTAATAGTTTTTTTTAACATCATTCTCTTAATTATAAGAAATTTATTATGTATACAGTACATTATACATCTACATCTACATCTACATTGCGATGCTCTTACTTGGGCTTTACATGGATATTTTATGACAACGACTAAATTAGTTAAAATCGATTCATTAACGGGTAAAAAACTAAAATGGTGACAACAAAATTACATATAATATATATATACTCGTATATATAATTACTACTTATGTATTCATTTTTTTTTGCACATTTTTTCATTAATTAAATAAACATCAAATCGTTGGTCCCAGGTAGAAAGGGCTTAAGTCATTTTTTGACAAAAATTTTTGTTTTTCACTAAAATTATTGTGTATTTTTCGCTTGATTTTTTGATCCAGGTAGCATAATTCAGAAATTAATATTTTTCATATTATAAAGAAAATAAAAAGGGCATACCTATCTCAACATTACACACTTTTTTTTTGGTTAAAAGGGCATATGAGGTGTATGATGACTTGTCTTTTTTATCATTTTATTAGTTAGGTATAAATGGCTTAAGATGACTTACGACTTTTGTTACCTATATCATATTATAATGGCTTAAGTCAAGAAACAGTATTTATATTCATTATCATAATAAATTAAAATATTATAATATAGACATAGGTATTGACATATATTATAATATAGTACTAGCTTTATAATATCATTTTTATTATTTACGTAAACAAGTTTGACACGTGGACAGTATGACACGTGTACTTAATATTAGATAAAAATAAAAATAAGTAGTTATTTATATTAATCATAATAATATAATGTTGTTATTTTAATCAATTTATCATTATTATTATTTGTTCATTCCAAAAACTTCATTGACTTTAGTAGTTAAATCAATAGTCACATTGTTTTCATGGTTTCACTTTCAATTTTTGATATATTATTTAATTATTATACGTAAGTTCAAATAAAGACCAATATATTATTTAAGTTATTATAATAAAATTCAAAAATGAAAAAACGTGCATTACGAATAATTGAAATGACTAAAAAGAAACTAACTTTATCAAATGATATTGGTAAGTAGAATATTATATTAAATATTAATACGATTTTATTACATTCCTTACGTACTGTAACAAATTATATAATAATAAATAAAACAAATGATTAACAGATGAATATGATATAGACAATAATTTTGATCTCGATCAAGATTATATACCAGAATCATCAGATAATGAATCTGATTTATCAGGTCACAGAAATGAAATTCAAACACTAATGAACGAATCATTTATTCAAGATATAATAAATGATAACTCGAATAATATTATGAAGGTACTTAATACATTTGTTATGTGAACTTTTATATATAATAACAATCCGAATATGTGTATTTAAAATTTTAATATGAAAGTTTCAATAATTTTATTTAATGTATCACACTATACCAGTAGACACAACAAGACCTTAACTCGATAAATAACAATTTTGTGTTTTGTTATATGGGAACTTGTAATTTATCCCCTTATTTTTTAATTGTTTTTTTAACATCTTTCTCATAATTATAAGAAATTTATTATGTACAAGTATACAGTTTCCACCACGATATGTGTGTAATGTATTTATTAAATTATAAATAATTAAAGTAATAATTAGAAATAATATATAAATATAATTCTGTTTCCGAAATATTCAAATATACAAGTATAATACTCCTATGTGTATTATAACTAAGGTTGTAACTAAGGTCATTTTTTTAATATTTTATTTTCCCAGCCCTAATTATAACATAATGTTACCTACACAGGTATGTTGTGTATGTATAGAAAAATTTCTAAATAACGATAATAGAATACTAATAATAATATTAGGTACACATTATTACGTGGTATATTTTTTGAAGATGAAAAATTATATAGGCGCACGCCTTAGGCCCGGTACACACTGGACGTTTTAAAGAACCAACACTGAATAAAAAGTAGTTCGTAATAATCAATCTTTCTTGATCATTTTCTTTGACACAACGAATTATTTTATTTATTTAACAAATTGTTTATTAATTAATAATAATAGTCATTATTACTTGTATTCATGTGAACTACTGTTTAGCTCAAGTTTGTGTTTGTAGAATTTTTATTTTTATACCTATTTATTATTTGTAAATTTTAATTAACATGGTCTTTAAATGCATTGTTTGTAAGGCATCGAACAAAGACTTTAAAATGAGAACTTTTCCTAAAGAACCAGACGTAAGTATCAAGAAATTGAAATGTTTAAACCAATAGTATTTGTATTTATTTGTTTAATTATAAACTTATACATAAATAACATATTTTAATTACATAAATATATTTATGTTATTATAATTTATTATATAATAATTATAGACAATAGGCATATAAGCATATTAAAACAGTTTAATATTTGTGTTCTATAAAATAATTTTATTTAAATATTAAATTAAAATTTCAGATTTTTTATGATTGGTTGAAAGCTATTCGAAGGTTAGATTTAATGAATATTCCTCAGGAGAAAGTACGAAAAAATTATAGAATTTGTGATCAACATTTTTCTGATGAATCCAAATTTTGTAATAATAGAAATCGTACCAATTTGAAATGTAATAGTATTCCTATGCTAAACTTTGGACATAGTAAGTTTAAGAGATATTGTATAAAATGGCAATACAAATTATTTTTTAATTAAACTTTTTTAGTAATCAATAATCAAAATGAGGAAATAGAATGGCGACCCACACATCATAGCACTCCATTTCCTAAAGATACAGGTAAAATATTTATTGAAACAAATTTTATTTGGTACCCATTTTAATGAATACATTAAATATAATTATTTGAATTATTTTAAACATATAAACCATTTTAGATATGATTAGAGATGAAGTCACATTTACAAATGTGGAAAACACAAATAACGAAAGTGACTGCTCTGGTATTGAAGTAATTAATACTTTATGTAATAGTGACTAAATGCTGACATTTGAACCTGTACATGATAGTTATCCATCATCAAACATTATTGACAAACTAAATGAATGTAATGTGTCATTACTTCATCGAATACATAGTAAGAAAAATATTATTTATTTTATTTAATTAAAGTTTTTTTTATGTATTCATGAATAGACAGTACTTAAGGTTAGAACTTTAATTAGAATATATAATTAAATTTTTATAAATGGTTGTTGTAAAAATTTAAAGAGATAGTGCAGTCTTGAGTCTTTTAAAGTGTTTGAGTAAAAGTATTTGAAGTACTTTTTAAATACTTATGGAATTATGTATTTGAAAAATATTTTAAATACAATTTAAAATGTATTTGAATTTGAAAAACAAATACTTTTATTTAAAACTTAAATTTTCTGGTTTCAAATATGTTTCACCTAGAAATTTTAATCAAGATTCTGTTGAGAACTTTTTTGGATGCATACGAAGTCATGGTCTTAGGAATATTAATCCAACAACTACATCTTTTATATCCTCATTTAAAAGTTTAATTGTTAATAATTTATCATCAACACATTCACCTGGAGCTAATTGCGAAGATGATGAATCTGATGGTTCATTAAGTAGTTTAAGAACATTATTACACAATGATACATTTTACAGATTTAATTGTTGAAGAAATTTTTTATATCAATCCATCATTAATGATGAATTTTAAGTTTTCATTATATGAAGACTATAATAATTAAAAATCATGCATATATATGTGGGTATATTTCAAAAAAAATTTGTAAAGAAATTGGAAAATGTGAGTGTTGTTTTAAGCAATTGACAACACAACAGTCAACATGTGTCCATGCATTAATTAATATACGGGCATATAATCCAAAAATTCTTGTTAAACCAGGAACCATATTTATCAAGCTTTTTAGTCAGTTCTGTGATATATTACATTTTTTATTACCAAAAATATGTACAGAAATATGTATAAAGAAAAATATTTGTAAAATTATTGAATCCATGATACCTAACAAATTAGTAAAATGTCCAAATCATGATTTGTATAAATTATTTGTTAATTATTTTGTTACATTTTATATATTTACTTGGGTTAAAAATATAAATAATATTTTAAAAGGAAATGATTTACGCAATATTAATGATCCTATTAAAGAAATTGCTTTAAAAAAATATAAGTCTGGAAAAAGTAGAAAAAATAAGATATTAAAAATGAAAATGTTAGCTAAGTAATATTTTGTATATGTAGTTATAAATATAATATAAAATATACATATTTCATATGTATGGTTATTTTATTTTAAATTTTTAATAAAAATTTGTAATTACGTATAAAATATTTTATTTTAAAATCTGTTTAAATTAACATTTAGAATTGTAGAGTATCAAAGAAGAAGAATTATCTATGTGTAATGTGTTAATAGACATGTACATATAGCGCTATAAGTGACAACAATAATAGGAACTACAAAGGAAAAAAAAATAATAAATTGGGAGTTTCTTATCTATATTATATTTTATCTATGTTTAAAACGCCCAGTATGTACCGGTCCCTTGATTCTATTATATTGGTATTGGTATCCACCTATAATTTGGTGGGGGGGGGGGGGGATAAAACTTCATAATATGACAGTACAATGGTCCGAGGTCATACCATACGGTTGTTTTGCACGTGTATGATATGACCTCATACATGCAAATATATACCTTATAAGTAATTACTTCCCTAACTGCAAACACCGATTTTGTCATATCCCGTGCGTTACTATAGCATAACGCAAGAGATCATAGTCATATCAAACTCATATGTTGATTATGACATAACGCATGAGCCAGTCATAACACACTCATGTGTTGTTATGACCTCAACAATGCGTTGTACATATATGCAGTAAGAATCATCATATCCTAGCGTAATCATAAGTATACAACCCCCCCCACAAACATCCCCAAAAACACCACCACCACCCCTACACATTACCTCCCACACCCACAGAATTTACCCCCACCCTACCTTACCACCACACAACCACCCTCACACTTTAATCACACCCTAACCTAACACCCCCACAACCACACCTTACTCCACATACTAACACCATCCCACCTTACTATCACTCTACAACCACACACTTAATCCCATACCCTATTCCAACACCCCCATATCCACACCACCACACCCTATATAGTTTGTCCATGATATTAAGAGTAGTATAAAAAGTTGGTTACAATTATCTTTTAACAATACGTTATATGCTCAACATTAGTATAAAATTATAAATGAATCATTTTATCAATTAATAATATTATGTTATGATGTGAAAATCAAAAATGTTTAAGATTATTCATGAAATTCTTATATAAATTGTTGGTATTGTAAATAAGATAAAATTAAGTAAATTTTTTATTTATATAAAATTCCGAAAATATAATGTAAAAACAAAATCCTATTATAATTATTAAAGAAATAATTATCAAGAGCAGTAATTAATTTTTAACATTCACAAAACGTTTATTTTGATGATTGGTAATAATTATGATTACCTATATCAAAAATAATACTTTTATCCCGGTTGATCAACAAACTGCTACGTTAACAACGATACAAATATAAAAATAATATAATAAAATAAGGTACCTGGTACATACCATGTTAGACAAACTGATACAGCCCTCCTGGAGTCCTCGCTCTTGCACTTTGAACATTATACATTGCTGGATCCTGGATGCTGGAACCTGGATAGTGGACACTAGCCACGATACAAATCTAATATATTGACTTACCTGTACCTATATAAATAAATTTGGTACCTAAGGTATATTTTATAAAGTTTTATTTTTCAATATTTGAAAGTATTGGTTGCAAGAAAGATATAAACAACAGAATTTAATATTTAATTATTATTTTCACAAAAATTATATTACTTTGAGTTCATTAATAAAAAAAATTTATTAGATAGGTACTAAATATTTAATGTAATGTGTAAATTATACATATTTTTAAAATAGAATTTATAAAACATTAAATTGTATACCTACTACGTAGGGTGTTGTATTAGATTTAATAATATCCTTAGGTACCAAGTTAATAATATTTTTTATGTAATCTTAATTTGATACTAAATTTAAATAATAACGTATAGGTATCAAAACTCTGAATTATGGTTATTTTAGGGTGACCATATTATGAAAATAAAAAAACGGGACTTCCCCCCCCCACGAAATAAACTCTCATCCATATACATTCACTATTCACACATATGCACACAAATTTCGAGAGTAAAAGTCCAAATCTCTGTCATAATATCATAAATTCATAAGCAATTATCTTGTTATTACTTTACCCTTTTTAGTAAAATAACCTAAATAATAAAATATTTTCTCTTAATTATTCATCAATCGACACACAATGTTGTATTTCATTTGCGTTTTATATTTTTTTAATATAATATAGTACCTTTAATTTACATACATTAATACTCGTACATTATATAATAAATAATATTGAAATAACGTGATTAAAACGGGATAAAAAGCATCTCATTTGAAGTTGGTCGGGGCCACGGGACGTCTGGTCACCCTAGGTTATTTTGTGGAATATTAAGTATTAATAATAAATATAATATATTTTATTATACCTATAATAATCATGAATCGACATTGATATAGTGTAAATTATAAATAAGTGAAATTATAAACTATCCTCAATAATCAAAATCACAGTTTAACAATTTTTCTAAATGTCTACAATATGTCAATACCTGTGTAATATATGTCACCCTATGAAATTTAATAGAAAAACAAAGCAAAAAAATTAAGGAAAAAGATGATAATTACAATTATTTCCATAGTTTTTTAATTCATTATATTATTATATGAATTAAAGTGACAAACACAATTATTGCATAATATAATAATTAATATAAATTATTTAAAATTTAAAATATAAAATAATAAAAAAAATTAAACATGTACTAAATTAATAAATTTACAGATTGAATATTATTTTTAAATTTTAAATTTTAAATAAAACCACATTAATTTAATCAAACTACAGGCATTAAAATCACCTTATTTAATAATAGTAAAAAAGAATAACAAATTTTTATCTTTTATTTCAAATACAAATGTTTAAAAATATTATTTATTGTATGGTTTACTATATTTTTATAATATTTGACTAACCTTATTATAATGTCCAGCACATAATTTTGATTTCCTTGTCAACTGACGAGTACTACGAGGTTCTACTTTGAGTCATTTTTTACTATTCACTTGATTGTATACTTGTAACTACGTAAAAATAAATAAAACGTTAAAAATGTATAACAATAAAACGTTTATAAAGATAAGAAATTAAATAAAAAGTTACAAATTTTTAAAAAAATAATAACTATAATTATGATGTTCTAACTCCATAAAATATTGATATATAATGTAGATTAATAGCTAATTAGTAATTGGTTTCGTGATATAGAATATTATATTATTGAAATAAATATTTAGAAATAATTAAAAAATATATAAATACTTATTATAGATTATTAATTATACTAATATATCAACTTTAAAAAATTATATAATAAATATCGAGAATGGAGATTTTTGTAATTTTTTTGAAATACGTTAACCAATATACCATGGTTTCATAATATAACAACCAATATTTACTATTTAAAATTATATTAGAAACTAATATTAAAATAAAATAAAATAAATACCTACCTAATAATTTTACAGGATTATTGATTATTATTTATAATTTTAAATATGTGTATATTACGAATTTTATTCATATTGTTTTTAAAATTATTTTATTTATCAATTATAATAAAATATATTTTAATACACAACGAAATTATATTATCTTTTATATTAATTATTTAAAATATTATTTACTATATTTTCATAATATTTCGCTTACCTTCATTTTGATGTCCAGCACGGAAAATCCATTTCCTTAGCAGTTGACGGTTATTGAATTCACCAGTATTGTAATACGACTTTACTCAACTTTGGCTCATTTTTGACTAGGTATTCATTTAGGTAATTAACTACCTTGTATAACGACGTAAATATAAATAAAATGTTAAAATATTATAACAATAAAACGTGTGTATAAACACATAATATAATATAAAAACAAAAATAATAAAATAAAAACGTTTGAAATTTGTAAAAATATTACAATAACTATATATAATGCTCCATCGCCATAGAATATAGATATAATATATAAACGTATAATGTAGTTTCATAACAGCTGTTTGGTTTTAGGACATAGATTTATTGCACCGTTGAAATAAATAGAACTATAAGATAAATTGATACTGTATATTTTTGTAACTTTTTGGAAATAAGTTAATGGATAAGTGAAGATACTTCAACAGTGGCGTAGATACAATTTTTTTCTAGGAGGGGTGTTAACTTCAATGATACACCTCGAACAAGAAATAAGCCAAAAACCAAATAAAATTCAAATAATTATCAAAAGTCTAAGTTATAATTGTGTTGGAAGTTAAAGGATTAGAACCAGTCGTTATCACTGTTTTCGATTATTTATATTTCTACGAATAACAAAAAATTCTATGATCAAATTAATATTATCTTTACAATTTTTAAAATTACTATAACTTTATAAATTAAGATTAATGCAGAATATTATTTATAGTAAATTTTTAATAATGTTCAACGTTCGTAATATTCATATATCTAACCATAGTAAACTGAAAATATCATTTTACTGTAATATGTTGGGTACGTAATAATTAAATATCATAAAAAAAAATTCTGGGAGGGGTGGAAACCCCTTACACCCCCCCGTAACTACACCACTGTACTTCAATATGATGTTTAGAATTCCAACTACAAAATTAACAATTTTATTAAACATAATGTTAAAAATTTTAAGAATAATCTTAAATATCTAGATAAAATTAAAAATGTTAAAAAATTACAAGAGTTCTATATTTTCACGAAAAGTTCATGAAACAATTAGACACCAATAACTACCCATTAAAATTTTCACGTCTCTACTTTCAATATTGCCCGATCATTAAATTATCGTAAAATATAGAAATTATGTTATAATAAATTCAGAAAGTTTATAAACTCTAAACGAACACAATATTAATTGCATAATATAATAATTAAAAATTAATATTACCTATGTAAAATTTAAAATTTTATTAAAAACTACAAAAATTAAATAAATAAAATTACAGATTGAATATTATATTTAGTTTTATATTTCATTCATATTTTCTTTAAAATTATTATATTTAACAAATGTAATAAATATAGTAATACACAGGGAAATTATTATCTTTTATTTAAAATATTATTAATACTATCTTTGTATAATTTTTTCACTTACCTTTATTATAATGTCCAGCACGGAATTTACATTTCCTTAGTAGTTGACGATTGTTGAATTGACATGTACTTTCATACGTGATTGAATTATATTTTGACTCATTTTTGACTATTCATTTATTTATAAACTTGCAACTACGTTAAAATAAATAAAATAAGTAGGTATAACAAAAAAATGTTTACACGATGAGTATATATAAAAATAATAGTAAAATAAAATATAAGCGTCGCAAACTTTTAAGAAATATTATAAAAATTATATGATGTCCATCGCCATAGACTATAAATGTATAATAGATGTAGAATACTATAATGTAGCTAAACGATTGATGTGTTTGATGTCATGGAATAATAATAATTATTGTTTTATTGAAATAAATAATAATATTAATCCATAGAACATACATTATCAATTTTGAATATCGATAAAAAAAATTGAGACTGGAAATTTTCGTAACTTTTTTAAATTACGTTAATAAGCAATATGTTATGCTTCAATAAAATTTTCAGACATTAAAACCCAAAATTGCCAATTTTATTAAACATATGGTAAAAATATTGAGAAATTAAAAGAAGCCATACAAAATATAGGTTTTCGATTACATTTTACATTGTAAAATATATTGTATATTAAGTATATTTACATATTACTTAACATCATATCAAAATATTAGAAAAATCTCTAGTCTCAATTTTTTTTATAGCTGTTTAAAGTTGATATTTTTAGTTTAAACGAAAACCTTAGTATCCTTACGAGTATTATTCTTATTATTTCTCAATACTTTTACCATAAAAATTAATAGAAAAGCCAAAAAATTTGGGAAATGTTTGAAGTAAAATTGTTCTATCAATTTTTCTAAATAACTGTGAAATGCGTTATCCAATGCAATATAATAGAAAAATAAAACAATAAATTAAGGGTAAAGATAATAATTGTATAATACATAACTGTAATGATTGAACACACTTTAAGTGCATTATAAACAATTTTACTTGTCTAAAAGCATTAATAAGTCTACCATATCATATGAAGTCCGTACATTTAAAATGATTATATTACGTATAATGAATTCAGAAAGTCTAAACAAACACATTATTTTATTACATAATGTAAGAATTAAAAATTAATATTACCCAACCATGTAAAATTTAAAATTATAAACTACAAAAATTAAATAAATCAATTTACAAATTAAATATTATATTTAGTTTTATATTTGTACATATTATTTTATTCGCATTTTCTTTCCAATTATTATATTTAACAATTATATAAATATAATAAATATATACCTACCTACTAGTGTACAGCGAAATTATTATCTTTTATTTAAAATATATCCGTCTTATTAAAAATATTATTATTAATACTGTCTTTGTATAATTTCTTCCCTTACCTTTATTGGGATGTCCATCACGGAATTTTCATTTCCTCAGCAGTTGACGATTGTTCAATTGACGAGTATTGTAATAAATTAATTACATTTTGGCTCATTTTCAAATATTTATAAACTTGCAACTACGTTAAAATAAAACTAAAATGTAAAAAATGTATAACAATAAAATGTTTACACGAGTATACTCGTATATATAAAAAAAAAATATTGAAATAAAATATAAGCCTTGAAAATTTTTAAAAAATATTATAACAATTTTATAATGTTCCATCGACATAGAGTAGGTATAATAGATGTAAAATAGGTACCATAACGTAGCTAAACAGCTGATTGTTCTGGTGACATGGAATATAATGGTATTATTGAAATAAATGAAAATAATAAGATTCCATACATACGAGTATATTATTATAGAAAATAGATTATTTATTATTATATAATTAAATTATCAAATTTATAAAAAATATTTGTCAATTTTATTAAACATTATTGACTATTGTAAAATATTGTAAATGTAATATAAAAAGAAAAATCCATATAAATAATTTAAATATTGATTTAACTGAAATTTCAACTTAAAACAGCTATAAAAAAAAATTGTGACTTGGGATTTTTATATTATATTAGTATGATGTTAAGTAATATGTAAGTATACTTCAGTAAAATTTTCAGACTAAAATACCCAAAATTGACAATTTTATCACACATTATATACGTAAAAACGTGAATTTTACGAAATATTCAAAGTCCAATATTTTGTAAAAAAATTAACATAACGGTTCCAAAATTATACCACATATATATAGTAGCTATGTGAACA
>JAIUCT010001551.1:0-15314 GCA_021307375.1 Tetraneura akinire | reverse complement strand
GGAAGTGAAGACGATTCTGAAGTTGTAAAAGAAACAAATACATCTGTGGATAATTCCCCTGTAAACACACGTCAAGCTCAAAAATCAGCAAGTCGTGGCAAATCGGTAGCAAAAAAAAATCCAAGTTATGAGGAATCTCTGTTAAACATTTTAAAAGAAAAGAAGGATGAAGTTATCGATGAAGATAAATCATTTCTTTTATCAATAGTCCCAGCATTTAAGAAGTTGACGGATACACAAAAGATGGATGAAAAATGGAGTTTCTTTCCATATTAAAACGTATTACTTTTTCAAGACCAGAAGCTTCTTACAATATGCATCTTGGCCAAGGTAACCGCAGATTTTATGGATTAGCTGAAAATCAATTTTTACATCAAAATCAACAGCGTCGTTTTCAAAATTTACACACAGAAAACTACTCCTCTCGATCGTCGACTCCTAACCCTGTTCCAAGTTGTAGCAGTTATGAATCCACTATACCCCAGTTTGATTTTGACGATATGTCTACATTTTAATTTTAGCGAATTTTTTACGAATTTAGTATTTCGTCATAATGTATTAAGTTTAAGTAAAAGTAATAATTTTTTGTTAGAAGTATTAAGTTTTTGTTATTATTTGTTTAAAGTACAATTTTTTTGTTTTTTATTTTATTCATTTTATTATTCTTAATAATTAAACATTATTTTCTTACCTTAGGGTAAATGAAAGCCTTTCTACAGGAGTGATCGCCATTCTCCACGTTATATATTCATGAGTGATGAAAGGTCGTATCAAATTTAAAAGATTATCGAAACTTTCAACACTCATGCTATAATAATTAAAAAATTTATCCGGGTAAGACCGTAATAAATTATGTAGTTTATAAAACTGTCCTTTAATCAATCGTTTTGAAGTTATTGGATGTACCCAATATTTCTTGTGTATAAGTGTAAATGTATAATTTTTCGTAAAAGCTGTACCAATTTTTTAAAAATGGACTCTAGTTTTAGTGATTCTAGTGTGGAATTTGAAGAAGACGATGTAAATCGTGTCAAAAAACGAAAAAAGACTGGCAGATTGAGTGATGTAATGAAAAAAATTCGCGCATCATCGAACGAATTGGGTGACGACTGTTTATGTAAGAGGCATAAATGTTTCGAAGTTATTTCTCTTGAAGAAAGACAAAGAATCATCAAAAACTTCAATATTTTGGGTGAGTATAACCGCCAAAATGAATATCTTGGGGGATTGATTACGATGCTACCCGTTGCACAACGAAGAAGTAGGAAAGACGAAAATGAGGCAAATTTTAATGAATCATCTTATAGTTATCGTGTGCGTATATATATCGATAGTGTAATGCAAGATGTTGTGGTTTGTTATAAAGCTTTTTTAAGTCTCCATGGAATTTCTAATCGCCGCGTTCAAACTTTAAAAAAAAAATTACTTACTTCTGGTATAGTTGGCAATGATGGTCGAGGAAAACACTCTAATCGACCGCATAAATTATCCGATGAGACCAAAATAAAAGTTTTTAATTTCATAAAAAGCTTGAAAGGACGAAAATCTCATTACTCGCTTAAAGATAGTTAAAAACTATACCTTCCGGAAGAATTAAATATTAAAAAACTACATACTTTTTATAAGGACAAATATCCTGAATATGTAGTTGGTTATACAACTTTCCGTGACATATTTGAACAAAAATTTAATATATCATTCGGTTACCCTCGTAAGGATACTTGTAGTACATGTGATATTTATAAATCCGAGATCAAACTTATTGAAAACCAGATCGCTACTTGCACAGAGAATAAAATAAAAATAAATTTAAATAAATCATTTAAAAAAAAATCATTGGATTATGAGTTACAGAGAAGAAAGGGTGATAAGTTTTATGAACTGAAAAGAAAGTATAGAAAAACAGCAAAGAAGACTACAGATTTAGAAGCCATCGTTATGGACTATCAACGAAATCTTCCCACACCTAACATCAATACCAATGATGTGTATTATCGTAGGCAGTTAAACTTTATTTCATTCAATGTGCACATCCTGTCAGATGATTCTTCAATATTTTACACATATGATGAAACTGTCGCACGAAAAGGTGCAGATGATGTTTGTTCAATGCTTGAACATTATTTTTTCAAAATTTTGGATCGAAAAATAAGAAAATTAGTAATTTTCTGCGACTCGTGTGCTGGCCAAAATAAGAACTATACGACAATAAGATTTTTTCATTATATGGTCTGTGATAAAAAACGATTTGACAGCATAAAAATAGTTTTTCCAATTCGGGGTCATTCCTATTTAGAATGTGACAGAGATATGGGTAAAATCAACGCAAAATCTTACGTCGAACTACCTGATGACTGGAGAAATGTTTTTAAACAGAGTCGTCAAAAACCTACACCTTACAACGTAATTGACTGTGCTATTGAAGTCGAATTCAAAACATGGACTACCTTTCTCTCAAATATGTACCAACCAAAGTGTCCAATTCCAACAAGACCCATTCGAATGTTGTTAATTGAGATAAGTCAACCTCGATATATACATCATAAGCCTATGTACCATGGTTCTTACTCATCAGCTATTATCACTCGCCAAATTAACAAAAGAAATAAAAAAAATAAAAAAAATGATCAAAATAACACTCTACGTCTTTCATATAATGGTCCCCTTCCAATAAAAAAAGCAAAACTTAATGATCTACTACATCTAAAGCAATTTTTAGTTAATTCCGACGCCCAAAAATTTTACGCTTCACTCACTTCAGATGAAATTAACAGTGCTGAAAACGATGTAGAATATATTGATGACCCTCCAATAGATGACGATTAATAATAATCATAACGGGAAACAACAATCATTGTCAATTATTTTTTTTGTAATTTTTTTTTTTTATATATATCAATAAGTAAATTTAATTTTTTTATATTCAAATTTGACAATAAATAGTTAAAGAATTATAATAATTGTTCGTTGTGTTATTTTTTTCCTTATTTCTGAGTTTTTTTTAATTTTTAAACTACAAAATCACAATACTGAAAATTTAAGAAATATTGACTATTATCGGTCTTCCCCGCAACCCTTCAATTATTAAACATGTTATACTTTTATACAAAATATCAGTATAATATATAATAAATTTAAATGAAGAAATTTATAATATAATGTATTGTAGATACATGATAATAAATAAATATTAAATATCTACTTAAAGTATATTTTTATAATTTATTTAGGATTCATTAAAAGGCACAAATGTAGAACCAGTCGTTAGAAATTCAATGATTTTAATTAATAAAATGGTTAGTGATAGGAACTGAAGTCTGTACAAAATTATTAAATTTAAAATTGAATACAACTACAATAAAAAAAAATGAACTTGAAGTAAGTGTTAAATTAAATGCTATTACACATTTACATTTTAAATTATTTAATCCAGTGCATGGAATGGTGGTGTCCAATTCAGAATTTGATGCAATTGTTAAAACAGTTAAAGGAGAAACTGAAGAAGATAAAAAGATTATCCGTCATGCAAAAGCACGATTTTCATACTGGAAGAGAAATGATTTGGTAAAATTTCTAATATAGTTGAATAATTCATAATTTGTTTAGTTTTAATAAATTATAAATTTGCCTAATACAATATAGATTCGATGCTGTACCAACGATCGACAAAGGGTACAAGGTAATTTATATTTACCACCATCATGTTGGCCTAAAGAAAATATAATGAAGGTAATGGTAAATGCGGAACAAGATATAAACATTGAACATATCATTGAACAAAATATCTATAAAAGTAAAAATTTTTATTTTTTAAAAAATTGTAATTCATAATATTATTTATATAAATTGTTATAGGACAATTGAGTAAAGATTCAACATCATCTCTAATGAAACCCATACAAAAAAAAAACCAAATAAAAATAATCCTTTTAATTCAGATTCAGAATAAAATCATAATTAGGTAGGGTAGATACTTTTAATATATACCTATATTATATATGAATATATACAAATATATATATAATAAATATATTATGTATAACAAAGTTTAATATGTATGTATGTATACAATATGTATTTTAATGGTCATATATAACCATTATCTTTTAACTTAACTATTTCTATTTTAATTTAATAATTATTCACGCTATTTTTCAAAATTATAATATAATATAATTAATTTCTGGCCAATCATGAATCAGTGTCCCATAATAAATCATATATATTGTTAGATTAAGTATACCTAATTTATTAATTTGTTCTTTTTGAAAAATTTAACTTTATATTATAATTAAAAATAAAAATACTGCATATTTTAAAATTAAAAGTATAAGTTATAATTTATAGATTATATTAATATGTAATAATAATAATAATAACTGTTTATTCAAAGAATAAAACGGGCAAAAGCCCAATAGTACAAGTAATAAAAAAGTTTTTACAATAAGTCGTAGAATAACATAAATTCATAATAATTATAAGCTAGAAAATATTGACTATAAAACGATTACACAAATAACATATTACACATTATTAGCAAAATAAGTTTTAAGAAATGAAGCTAGTGGAGTAAAGAAGCAATCAATATTAGGCGTTAGATTATTACACAGGGTCATGGCTCTAAGAATAGGGGAGTTTTTTAAATAATTTGTGCTGTATGATGATAGGTAGAAAATGGGAGTGGTTCGATTATTATATGCAGGGATGTTGAAAGAAATTTGTTCTAATAGGTAAGGTGCATCAATATGGTTATTGATTAATTTATATAAAAATGAAATATCAGCTAAATCCCGTCTAGAGGCTAGAGAGGTCCAGAAGTGATCTTATTGGTATATAATCATGCTGGTTAATAGTTATGTTGAGTTTATATGCTGCGAACCGTAAAAATCGCTTCTGGACCACCTCAATAATCTCGATGTTCGAATTAGTATAGGGGCTCCAAATAGGAGATCCATACTCTAAGATGGATCTAACTAAAGCGCAATAAAGCAACTTTAGTGAATCCAAATTTTTAAACTCAGATGAATGACGCATAACATAGCCTAAAACACGAAGTGATTTTTTTACTGTACATTCTATATGTTCCTGAAAATTTAAGTTATGGGTTAAGGTTATACCTAAGTCTTTGATAGATGAGATTGAATTAAGTTCAATATTGTTTATATAATAAGTAAAATTGATATGTTCTCGAGATCTATAAAAGCACATTGAGTAGCATTTATTAATGTTTAAGCTCATTCCCCAAACCTGGCACCAATTATACAAGGTATTCAATTCCTCTTGAAGATTTATACAATCACTAATTGAAGAAATACGAGAATAAATTTTTAGATCATCTGCAAAAAATAGTAGGTGACTAATGATATACTATTTATGAATAAACTGAATAGGATGGGAGACAAATGACCACCTTGAGGAGTACCTGATGGAACAGGTAATAAACTAGATGAAAATCCAAGGACTGAGGTAAAGTAGGACATATTTGTCAAGTATGAATTGAGCCAGGACAATAGGGGATCACCAAAACCTAATTGGTTTAAAGCAATAGTGAGTAAATTGTGATCCACACGATCAAAGGCCTTCTCAAAATCCATATAAATCACATCAACTTGGCTGTTATTTTTAAAAGACTCTAGTATGAAGTGCTGAAGAGTTAAGTTGCATGAAAGGGTTGATCTACCGGGCCTAAAACCGTGTTGGCTATTGTCCAAAATGTTGTTAATTGGATCGATTATATGCCTAAGAACAAGTTTTTCTAATAATTTACCAAGTTGTACAAGACCTGAGATTGGCCGATAATTTTTTACATCAGACTTATTACCTTTTTAAAAAACCGGGGTGATAGAGCTGATTTTCCATAAGGAAGGGAATACACCTTCCTTGAGCGATTTATTGAATAACAAGAAAACAGGGTAGGCAATAGAGTCAGATAAGCTGGAGAGAAAGTATCCGGAAATACCATCAGGTCCGGGAGAATTGGATTTATATAAAGAACGTAAGCCGTCAGAAACTTCATCAAGTGAGATAGTGCAGTGCGAGGGGAGGACATTGTCAAATTTTTTTAATAAAGGAGGTTAAGCTAGAGATATCTGATGGTGGAGTAACCGGCGGTCTATATACTGAAGAGAAGTATGAAGAGAATAGGTCAGCAATATCCCTACCATTATGTGCAGTTTTGTCGTTAAGGAAAACAGAATTTGGTATATCACGAGTACTAGTAATATATGAAACCCATTTCCAGAATTTTTTTGGATTTATTTTTATTTCGTTTTCAGAACGGCGAATAAATTCCGAATATACGGATTTAGATTTAGATTTGTATTGTGCTCTCAATTTAGAGAATATTTCATAACTAGATTTGGTTTTATTCCTCATATAAATGGAATGAGCTTTAATTTTTTGCCAGGCTAGGGTTTTAAGATCTTTATTAAACCAGCAAGGAAATTGTTTATTGTTATTAACTATTTTTTGGGGAAAAAAACTATTAAGGGCTATTAATAGTGCGTCTTAGAAGAGGTTAGCAGCTGCTTCAATATCCAGAATATTGAAAGACTCAAACCAATTGAAATAATTAAAAAATGAGTTAGCACTTTTATAGTCACCTGATTTGTATAGAAATATATTAATATCATTGTTAAGATTGGGTGTGAATGTGGGAAGCTTGCAATTTATTAGGAGTACGGGATGGTATGGATCAATGGGTACTAATGGATCAATACAAGGATCGATTATTGTATCATGAATGCTTGTAAATATTAAGTCTAAAATGTTACCGGACGAATTAACAAAGTTATTTATTTGAATAAAATTTAAGAGTGAAAAACCCTCTATAAGAGACTGTCCTGTTGCCGATGAAATAAAGTTGAAACACTTGAGGCCAGTCTTACCACTTACCCAAGTTAAAGAAGGTAGATTATAATCACCACAGACAATAAATTTACTATTTGGATAAGTGGACTCTAAGGATTCAATAACTGAGAGGTGGTTTAGATATAATTGTACATCACTATTAGGAGGAATGTACACAGCACAAATTATAATTATTAAATTGTTAAGTAAAACTTTTATAAATACCTGTTCAACATTTAAAGTGTCGATATTGAGTAGATTAGAATTAAAAGTATTTTTTATAGCGATGAGTACTCCCCCACTACGACTAAGTGAGCTAGTTATCTCATTTCTATCACAACGATAAACGTTATATCGAGTAAAACCTAATTCATTATCATGAAAACTATTATTGAGCCATGTCTCAGTGAGAACTAAAAAATCGAATGAAAAAGATGGAATTGAACATTTTAGTAGATTAATTTTGGTACGAAGACCACGAACATTTTGATAATAACCGGTGAAATTAAAATTAGGATTAGTAGAAGTCTTATCAGAAAGTTTATTAGATTTATTGTTTAAATTTTTAGAAATAGAAATTAATTTATTTATACATTTTTGATTACTATTGGCCTTTGCCCTCGGAACTAGTTTTTTGAACCAGTTGTAGTAACGATTTTTGGCAGACCGTTGACGTAAAGGACTTTGATATTCTGTTCTCCGGAGTTAACTCGATTATGGTAATCAGTGTAGACATCCTTGATGAGGCGGCGTTCAGTTTGTGAGCGATCTTTGACAACGGATATGATCTTTACGATGAAGGGGACTTCCGCTTGGTAGTCAGAAAAGACGAAATAAAACTATTTACGTCGCACTGGTTGCGCAATGACAGTTTTATCGGTCTAGTTTTGTTAGCAATCAAATGTCCAAGACGAGTAACATTAACAATATTATCTGGACATGCGGAGCATAATGAGAAAAGCTTATTAACGGCCAAAGTATCAAATTTTATACACTCATTATTATCTATGCTTGGGGATTCCTCAAAGCCATGAATATTTATATTTACTAATCGTTTTTGGATGTCAATGACCTCGTTTATAATTTGAAGTGACATATCTTTGGGCTCAGCAGTAGTGTCTGCAGTTTTACAAGTCTCTAAGGCAATAACTCGTTCCTCAAGATTGTCAACTTTTTTACGGCAATCATCCAAATCAGAGTTTAATTTCGAAAGATGCACCATCATGTCATCAATACGACTATTAATAGACTCAAAACCTTTATTTTGGCTGGAAGAGAGCGTATTTATCAACTTGGCTAAGTCGTCTAATGTTAGTTGCTTTTTGGTTGGATTTCCATTTTTGTTATTAGCAGTGGTAAGAGGTGGAGTTTTCGAACCAGGCATGACGACGGAATGATGAGGACAAATCCAATTACTACTTGGTTTATTATAAATAATAAATGTCTCAGACGAAATACCCAAACAGGATTGATGATAACACGAAAAACAAATCGAGCAGCTGAGAGATGTAGAAAGACGTGAAATTCCAAGATTACAGATAAAACAAATTGATTGCATGGAGTTATAGTTATAATCGAGGAACTGTTTTGATATAAATAAACTAGTTAACGTAGATAGACCTACCTGAATCAGTAACGGCGTCGCGCGTCGTAGCAACAATCGGCATCAATAAAAACGATAAATGACGGCGGCTTGACTTGGCGATAAGGCTCTCATGCAATTAATAACCTGATGTTATTATATTATTAAGACAGTTATAAATTTACAATATTAAAGATTAAACGAAGATAACGGAGAGAGCAAACGAACGTGTTGACTCCACCGTGGTCAAAACTGTATTTGTTTTTATGTTTTTAAAATTATTTTTAATGTATTTCTTTCAATAAATTTACTATATATCTAATTGATGTAAAAATTCAAATATTATTTATGTGTGATAATTTAGTTTAAGATTTAATTCCATATAAATTACAATTATAAGTTATATCAATAAAAGTTTAATAATTTAAATATTGGTGATTAATACTTAATTAGTTACTTTGGTAATTCCTATAATAATAAAAATAATATATTCCTATATAATAAAAATGGACATTGTATAATGTAAATTAGTAAAATAAACATCTATTTTAACAATTATTTGTAGTTTGAATAGTTTCATTATGCCTTTTTTATATAATTATGGTGAACAAACTGATATGCTTAAAGTATTTTTTTCGTGTAATAAAAATAGCAGACAATCTGTAGAATTATACAGAGAATTATACCCTGATAGAATTACACCATCGCACATGAAATTTACAAGATTAGTAAAATGTAAAGGAAAATTTCCTGATGGAAAACATAGCACACATAGTCTAATAGCTACAAATGAGAATAATTCTAATAAAGTGCTCACATACTTCATAGAACATCCACATGCCTCAATTAGAAATGCTTCACAATATTTGGATATATCTTATGGATCCATACAAAATATTTTAAAAAGATACAAATGGCATCCATTTAAAACAACAATGATTCAACAATTACGATTAGGTGATAATCATTGAATTTTATTACCAGCTTACTTAATATGAAAGAAAATAATACACATATTTTAAATAATATATTATGGACTGATAAAAGCAAGTTTACAAACAATGGTATTTTTAATAGACACAATAACCATTATTGGATTGATGAAAATCCACACTGTGTTAAAGAAACAAAATTTCAAAACATTTGGGGAATTAATGTATGGTGTGGAATTATTGGTTGTCAATTAATAGGTCCATACTTTTATGAAGGTTTGTATTTTTTTTTTAATATATAATTTAATTACTAGGTACATTTTTAATAAAATGAATACATCATATACTTATATTATAAATTTACATATATTTATAATAAAACTTAATTTAATAATATAAATAATAAATAGGCACACTAACAGCAATATGATACTTAGAGTTCTTACAGAACATAATGCCTATATTAATGGAACACATATCGCTTGAAACACGACTGAATATGTATTTCCAACAAGATGGTTGTCCTGCACACAATGCCAAAATTGTTCAACAACATTTAAATAAAACTTTTAATGAGAAATGGATTGGTACTCATAGTTCTTTACCTTGGCCACCAAGGAGTCCAGATCTAACATGTTTAGCCCTTTCAGACCCGACTTTTTGTTTCGCCAACAAAAAATTTTTTTTTTGCATAATCATTTTATTTAGAGCTTATAATTAAAGGATTCATCAAAAAAAAATTTTTTTTTTAATTTTTTAAGGACTTAGGACTATGTCTCTTTTAAATGACATTGGGTCAAAATAGTTATGAAAATACACTTAGGTATATTAGAAAATTTGAAAAACTATAATACGCAATATTATTAAGTGTTGAAACAAATTATTTATATAAAAAAACAAAATAAAAACCATATAATAACAAATCTTTGTGTTGACCTATATATAATAAAAAAAATTAAAAAATATATTTATATTGTACATTTATTGATGGAAATTATAAAAACAATTACTTGTACCATCAATACATAAATGAACATTACATTTTAAACAATACATGTGCGTTTTTCTTTTGCACCCAGGATTTTTACATCTCGTAGTGTGAACTTTTTTGTCAAAACCGGGAAAATAATCAAATTTGTCTTTTCGGACATTTTTTGTCGGCTGACTAGAATCAACTTTACGTGCTTTTGGTGAAATGTCAATATTTTCTTCGGTATCTGCACGAGGTCTACCCCTACGTTTTAGAGTTGCAGTTTGGTTTTCTTTTATTAAATCTTCTGCAAGTTCCATACGAAAATGTAGAAGATCTTTCCTTTTGTTTTTATTAATTTTATAATGATCCGCGTCTTTTAAATATTGTAACCAACAGTTTGTCACTATAATATCGAAACCATGTGCAAACATCCGTAATGTCCATTTCCTTGAACGTATAAACGTTCGATAATAACTTATATATTGGTCCATTGAATCGACACCACCCATTGACCTGTTGTATGCAGTAACTATTTCCGGCCTATCAATATTGACATGCATTTTTTGTTTTTTATCCCAACGTTTTATAGTGTCCAATTGTCCGGATCCAATATAATTGGAAACTAAGTTTACAGACCTTGTATCATACCATTTCAACAAACATAAATTAGTGTTCTCCATATCGGTTGAAATTTCAAATGCCGTACCTCTTCCCATTTCGGCTATTTCTTTATCAGATATTAAGGGTGGTTGTGCGAATCGATTCGTTCGAATAGTACCAACAGAATAAATTTGCTTAGCTTGCAACTGTTCAAATAAATTAAACGTTGAAAAAAAGTTGTCAAAAAAGAGAAAATGCCAATTCTTTTCAAGATCTTTTGTTAGATGTAATACAACACTAGCACCGAGACCAAATTGTTTTAGTGTATTCTGGTCTAATTCCGTAGTAGCCCCTTGATAGAGCATTATGTTGTAAAGCATACCACTTTCACCGCATAACAAAAATTCTTTTATACCCCACGGGCAGGGTTTACCTTTTACATATTGTTTCATTTGCAAATGACCCTTAAAAGGAATCATTTGCTCATCAACAGATAATCTCCTTTCAACTGGCAAGCTATTTACTCTTTTATTAATTGCGTCATATAAAGGGCGTACTTTTATAAATTTATCCGTATTATTTTTTGGAATTTCAGTATTATCGATTAAATGAAAATTTTTTCGTAATGTGAAAAATCTATCTCGTGGCATATTATTAATAATAATATTTACAGATGTTTTTGTTTCCCAATATAAACGAACACGCGGATATTTTAGACTTCCCATTATCAAATGTATCCCAATAAATTTTTTTATTTCATCGCAGTTGGTTGGTTTATACTTAGATTGTCCAGTTTGTATAGCATATAAATTAGTATAACATACCATTTTTTCGAAAATATTTTTATCTAAATACTCATTAAAATAATCTATGAAAGAAGGCATATCTGAAGGATAATTTATTTCCTCTAAATCTATCAAATTTATTTCAGGTGGACTAAAAGGTATTTTAGCCCATTTTATATTTTTTTTATCGGATACATTAAAATTAGAACTTATCTGGTATTCTGGTCCATTCACTTCAACCACTTCTTCTTCTGGTGCATTCACTTCATCCACTTCTTCTTGGTTCCATGATTCAAAATCGTCTAATAATTGGTCAAGTTCTTCATGTTGAAACTGTTCATTTATTTCTTCGTCCGAATAATCCAATTCTGATACGTTACCATCTTCCAATAAATCGAAGATTTAATGTTCCAATAAACTTCTAGCCATTTTTATAACGTATTGTAAATAAAATTATAAATAATAAATAAATTATAAATATATTATAATTATAAAATCGCATTTGTATAAAATAAGCACGAGGTATAAGTATACGTGACGAGAGCCGGCGCGTAATAAAACTTTTAAGTGACGATTCCGAGTACAATCGTTGCGACCCGATGTCCCCTTTAAGAGACACGTACAAAACATAGGATAAAACTGGTTTAATCGTGTAGATTGGAGTGGAAATAAATTCAAAACACTTCAATGGTTGTTAACAATCAAGAAAAAAATAAATAAGCAATTAACCACTATCTGTTGTTAATATACAGACATTTATATATACCATTTCCAAGAAAATAATTACGACAAAATAATATCGGATTAAAACGTGTATAATTCTGGGAATATTAATGCCACATAAATTCTAATGCTATTTTCGGATTCTACAGAACTTTTCCCATATAATTAATATATAATTGACTATAATACATCATCATAAAAATTGTTAAAAATAAAATAATAGTGTGTCACTTAAAGAGGACAAGGGGTCTGAAAGGGTTAGACTATTTTTTATGGGGATACTTAAAAAATAAAGTATGTATTTAATTATTTATTTATTTATATAATTCTTAAAATCGATTTTATATTTTTTAGGTATATATAGGACCACTGAATAATTTAAATGACCTCAAAAAAAAAAATTAAAGAGGAATGTGAAAATATTCCTAAAGAAATAATTTTAGAAGTCACAACACAACATTTAATAAAAAGATTAAATTTATGTATTGATCAACAAGGAAACCAGTTTGAACATTTATTATAATACATAATATATAACATGAAATTAAATTAAAATTGTAACAATTCATAAAAAGTTTTTATTTTTTATTTAATGAATATCATTTTTAAAAATTGCAAAAAAATTACATTTTTCATAAATATATTATAATTAAACTTCGCATAAAACATTAAGTTAAATATTGCATATAAAATCAAACATATTTAGAAATAATATAATTTATTCAAAACTTTAAGATATGATATCACCAAACATTAAAAATTAATAATTCTACAGATAACATAAGTACACTTAGAAATATGTATATAATATAATATATGCAGGAATCACTAAATACATGTCATGTACTCACATTTTATTATATAATATAATTTATACATATATAAATTCATTAATATGTTGTATTATTTGGTTGACAAAGTAGTTATTTTTTTTTTTTAATTTACAAATTATAATAAATTATTTTTCTGATAAAATTATTGTTGGGTACATGTTACGTATTTAATACAAAACACATATACTAAATAGGTACATACATGTGTGGTCTTTACACGTTTTAGTTATACAATAATATATTTGACTAGGTATACATAATAATTAATAATGATTAATTTTTGATGATTATTTCTACTCTAGCCAAATTTTGAAATTCATTCTTTAAGTTTAGAATATTAGTAGGTACCTACTTGTAACAACTTTATTTAAGATTTCTTCATCTATATTATATAAGTATGTTAACCTAAAAAAAAAACATTTTTATGAGATAATTAGGTTAATATATATACAAACATTATAATATTAAATACTGAGTTAGGTACACATTTTACACAGTATTAAGTAACTAAATATAGAAAAACAAAATGAGTAGGTACATAGACTCATACAATAGATTTTTTATAATTAGGTTGAGATACTAATTGTTTTTTCTTTTAATAAATATAATTTATTATTTTATATATTATATAGTTTTGACGCGGCCCGATATGGTGCGTACACCTGTACGAACGATGTCGGGCGCGATCTGTCTTCCTAGTCAGCCACCAACCTAGGCGGTGCGCTAGTACACACCGAGACCACAGATTATATGAAACCAGATTGTGCACTCGGGCCAAGAACAATACAATCGTGAATAAGATGCTCTGATTGGGTGCCCTCTAAGTGGCGTATTCATTTACAATAATAAAAATTATTGTACGCTTCATTTACAATATATTTGAAAGTTTCCACACAAACCATCAGTAATAGGAACATTGGCGGAAATCGGGGGGGGGGGGGGAGCTTGAGGGGGCTTAGTCCCCCCAAGATCTTCACAAGCCCCCTTAAAAAATATTACAAAAGTATAAAAATGTAACTTCAATATTATTTAATGACGAAAAAAATTATAACACCTCATAATAAATTATGTTTTTATTTTGTAAATTTGTTTATGAACTCGTAGGTAACTATTATATGTCCGATCTAACATGGAAATATCCAAAGTTCATGTTTACTCTCGTGTGTAAATTAATATTAATTACTCAGTATTTTAGTATTCAGTAGTTCAGTAAATTTAGAATTTGTTAAGACTTGGTTTTGATATCTTGACCACAGTTAGATTTATGATGAAATATTATAGCCCCCCCCAACTTCTTCAATGGATTTCCGCCTATGAATAGGAATATTATGGACATTTATGGTTATTGGTTATTTTTATTATATTATATTTGTAATTTTGTATTATTTATTTGTATAATTCCTGTTTTGTGAATCGAGATTTTTAACAAACATAAATCAAAAAATGACTTGTTTTAATTGTTTTTTAAACACTTTTAATATTAAATAAATAAAATATTGTAATTGTTTAATAACATAATTCATAAATCATAATAAAGTAATTAATACAATGGTAAGTACAAAAATTTCTTATATGAACTATATACATTAAAAACAAAATATGATTAATATAAAGTACCTAATTACTAATAACTAATAAGTATAAACTATAAAATAAAATATTCGGAATTATATTACTTAAAAAAAAAAAAAAAAAAATAGGAAGTATTAACGGTAATTAAATAAAAGAGAATTTTGGTTTCAATATGTGGTAACACCAATTTGAGGGCACGATAATATAAACTATCGAAACGATCTTTTTTTGAATAAACGTCGAGTGCACAATCTGGTTTCATATAATCTGTGCCGAGACCTCCAATCCAACTATGGAAAGGAGACTCGGAGGGGACGACTGAATCGTGCTGCTTGACCTAAACGGTGAGTCGGGTGAGTGCTTTTTGCCTCCGCCCGTCAAGCCGGACAAACCGACATGCTAACCGACAACGACAGTTTGGACGGGCCGTTGCTCGTCTACGATACCTCGTCAGATCGGTAGGTA
>JAIUCT010001547.1:0-16446 GCA_021307375.1 Tetraneura akinire | reverse complement strand
ATTTAATATTCATCTATAATAAATTTAAATAAGATATTTCATGAATTATCTTAACCTAAATAATCACATTATTTTAAATTATTTACTAGTAAATTACTGAAATACAACTACTTTGGTATAAGTATAATAAAACTATAGTATATAAATATATAGCAATGTCAAGTGTGCCACAGCTAAATATGGGTTGAAATTAGTGTGCCGTGAGGGAAAAAGGTTGGGAAACGCTGCCTTATACAAATAAAATGAAACTTTTAGCAGGACTATCACAACAAAATACATCAACTTCCACAAATTTTTTACCATAAGGCGTATGCATTCCATTTTCATATAAATATTTTAACTCACAAACCAAAAACCAATTTGATTACATCTCGAAAATAGCTAAGAAAATTGCCAAAGGGATTTAAGCCTTTGGCAATACCAAAATGATAATAACGACCCGGGGTAACAGTTTTTATTATATTAGATGGACAAGTTGTATTAGTGTTTAGTATAGTTCTAGTATCAACTGGAATATTTTTGAAACAACTATGAACGTTTAAAGTTTTTAAAATAATGCTGAAAAAGCAACTAATGTTATATTTTTATCAACGGCCCATTTAGCTAATGATTTTGAAATTATATTTCTATCATCTAAAATACTATTTACATCAAATAGAACATTATCATCCAAATCAAATTCTGAAGTAAATGAAATATATTCTAAATCATTTTCAGATACATTATTAAGATTATTAAATAATAAACTATTATGAGAAATTGAAGTAGAAGTTATGTTAGTATCAAAATTTGAACTAACACTTTCATTGTTATTTTCTATTATTAAATTATTATTTACTTGAGATGTATTTGGTTCTAAGTGATTAAAATCAGAATTATTTTGATGATCTATTAAAAAATTTACTGTTTCAATATCTTTCAAAAATTTTCTACGTTTAGTAGATTTACTAATACTTTTTTTATTTTGTGACATTATACCTACTGTATTAATGTGAAATTAAGAATATAAGTACCTACCTATATAATACAATTTATATAAATTTTTAAAAATATTGAATATTACAAAACAATAAATAAATACGATTAAAATTTAAAATATAAGTTAATAAATAATATTATAGAAGTTACTTTTAAGTCTTATAATACTTACTTAGTAAGTTATGTAACTTACTATAAAGAAAATAATATGTAGGTATAAGGTACTAAATTTGTAATAAAAATGTATACTGCAATGGAACTATAAATAAAAATTAAATAATTATTATTTTGAAAAAATAATATATTTAAAATTTAAATACTTACCACATAATTCACATAAATAATTAGATAGATATCTAGGTATATAATTTCTGGTATAGGTAGTAATTTCATAAATTTAACTACCACCACGTATAAATGTATTAATATTATTTAACACAATAATCCCACACGGTCCAGAAAAGTTGAAAATATTGTATAGATATTTCTACTAGATATAATTAACAATGTTTATAATTTTATGTCATAGAAATATTTTAGTAATATTGAGATCTAAATGTTTTAATTTATATTTGATTAGTATATTGTGACAATATTTATTTTTAATATTATTATATTTAGAATAAAAAAGAATTTATTAAGAATTTATTTTTAAATAAATCATTTAGTTCTATTTAAAATTTACTGTTATCTTATTTCTATTACTTAAATATTGTATGTTACTGTATTATATATTGTATAATTAACTATTATCTTTTTATTCTATTTAAAATTTACTGTTATTTTATTTCTATTACATAAATATTGTATGTTACTGTATTATATATTGTATAATTAACTATTATCTTTTTATTCTATTTAAAATTTACTGTTATTTTATTTCTATTACTTAAATATTGTATGTTACTATTAACTGGGCTTCGGCTCGTTTTATTTGAATAAATAAATATTATTATTATTATTATTATTATTATTATTATTATTATTATTATTATTATTATTATTATTATTAAAATATTTTTTAAATATCCATATTTATATATTTTAAAGACTTGATTAAGATTTGATTGAGTCAAGTTTTCAAACAGAATTTCATTTTCAGGGTCTAAGTTTTGATCTATTGTATGTGGAATGTCATTATCTAGTTCTTCTATGGGATTCTCATTTTCTTCATTTTTCTTTTTCTTTTTTGGTTTATTTTGTTCTTCTTTTTTCTAAAAAATATATATAGCTTCTTCGGATGTTATCACTTGAGCCCCACTGATAACTTTCCGTTTGGAAGTTTTAGCGATTGGGATTTGTTTTAAAGAATTAATTAATAATGACTCAAATGAAGCATGTTCATGATCATATTCATGTAAATCTAATAAGCTTGTAGCTGGAGAAGTAGGTTCTTGTGAGAGATGGTCTAGGGTCTGTTCAGTAGTTTGTTTATCTGCTTGTTCCACTGTTTGTTGCACATTCATATCGTCTCTTATTTCATCTACTTGACAACGTCTCGGGCATCCCATCTTGAAAGACTCAGTGGATCAAATCGTTCTCGTTCGATTACATACTTATTGAATGGATAAATACCAGATTTTATAAAACCATTTTTAATGATCTGTATATCCATGTTTTCCCAAATTTCACAAATAATTCTGGATAATTCAGCTTTTGGTAATTTTTGCCCTTGATGGTGCCTTGACCATGTACATAGACGTTGGTCCCAAGTAGTTTTTATAGATTTAAAGACGGCTAAGTCCATAGGTTGAAGAAGATGGCTGGAATGTGGAGGCAATAATAAAATAGTGACATTATTTTAAACTGCCATCTCCATTAAGGTTAAATCCACATGAGACGAATGCCCATCATAAATCAGTAGTATGGGGTTTTCTGGAGAAGGATTTGTAGTTTTTAAAAAAGATTTTTCAAAGTAATTTAAAAAAACTTCTTTCTCCATCCAACCATTATTAGTTGCTGTATAGGTAGTACCAGCAAAACTTGATTTATCATCAATCCACTTATCCCAAACAATTTTCCTGTAAATATTATTAAAGGAAGACCTTTTTTCAAACACTATTGCATGCCATTAAGACAGAGGTATTCTCCCTTCCAGAGCTATGTATGGTACGTATCGCAGCTGCACAGATTATTCCAACAATTTTAGTTTTAGACGGGTCCAGGCAAAATGATGTTTCAGATTCCAAATTCTGTCTGGTCGGTCTTCAATTTTTAGTTCTATCATAGTTTTCCATAATAAGTCTAAATAGTTATATATTATAAAATGGTCAAGGGCGTTCTACCATTTGAGGTTTTTTAATACTTAAATTATGTCTTTTTGAAAATATAAGCCACCAATCTTCATTGGGAAATCCATCTTTAAAAGGAGTTTTAATAGGATTGCAATTTTGTTTTATTACATTAATAAACTTGAAAACTCGTTCTGCTATAATTGATAAATGTAACACATCTTTAGAGGGTTTGATTAAAAAACCTGTAACGTTCCCTAACCCCTTAATTTATATTATCATTTGGTAGAAAACGTTATAATAGATATTTTTAGTTTTAATAATGGTAAAATTATAAGTCGGTATGATTGACCATGGTTGCACAGGAGTGGAACACCGTTTAATCGTGCCGATAAGATTTATCAAATTTTTATTATAGTACTTTGGGTTGGTCTTGACTAGAAACACGGTTATACTGAGAAGTAGAGCACCGTTGCCATTCAAGACACCTAAAAGTATGTTTATATACCGTACTTACAGATTCCTATAGGATTTGCAGGTTCGGGACAGGAAAGAAAAGATCGATAGATAAAGATAAAGATTAAAAGATTTTTACTGGTTAAGGAAATTTATTTATATAAAACTAGAATAATCAATAATCCCGAATCACTGTTGCACGGACGTGAAACACCGTTGAAAGATTATAAATATATTAGAACTAATAACTATTAAAATATTAAATCACAATTCACAATTATTAGAAAACACAAGCTATTATCCAAATACTACTGAGCACGGTTGCACAATTTATGTGGAACACCGTTATAGAAGTATAAGAATAGAACCTAAAGGCAAAGTGACGTATGTTATAGGCCCCTATATATCGTATACTAGTTTACGCCGGCCGACATACGTGACTTTGCGTTATAACAAAATACTTTTTTTATATATAGAAAACATAATAATTTTATTATATTTTTATTACTAATTAATTAACATTTTATTTACATTATATTAATTTTGGATTCTGGTAGTCGCAAAGAGGTCTTTGCTTCTGGCGCCCTCTGTTGGTTCACCGTAGGAACTGTGACGCGTCAAACCTCTTGATTTAATGTCAATTAATGCACTAGAGTTATTTGTGGAAATTACACTTTCAGATTCATAGCAATTAATAATTGTTTTTATTTTTCTCACAATATAACCTGCTATATATTCAACAACATCACGTATAATAGTATGTTGTAAATTATTTAAGACTATATCAGTATCATTAAATTCATCATTACTTTCTGCACATAATATATCTAAGTACTCTTTTTCATTTTGTTGTAGTTGCTTTATGTTACTTAATACAAATAATATAGTCATTGAATCCTGTGGCAAACGGTTAGCCCCAGAAGATGTCATAATTTCTGAATAAACTAATATTCGTTTCATAGCTGCTTCTACCTGTCTTGCAGTAGGATTATTATAAAAACCACCACGAGCACGAATTGTAGAAAACAACAGTTCCAAATGGTCTTGTGACAATTTGTATGTTAAGAGAAATTTCATTTTACCACTTATAACTATATCTAATAACAGTTGTTTTACACTTGTCAGACATACAATTAGCCCATTAAATCCTGTTTTCCTAATACTTTTAGTGATTGGTACGTGGTTTTTATCTTTCAAACTACTTATATAACAAATTGAGAAATCTATAAAGCCATTATAGTATTAAATATTTGTATCATACAACGGTCGTTTATATGGTGATTTGCTTAAAAAATTTCTCGTGTTCAAGAAATTAAACACATTATTTATATTCTTACAGAACTCAATAGTAGCTTCAAAGTTTTCAAATTGTGGTAAATTAAGTGAATTGGAACAGTATGCAAACGCATCAGCAACACTGGAACTTAAAGTATGAGCTGCCAATGAGACTTTCATTTTTTCTCTGAAATATTGAATGTGGCGATTGCGAATGTTTGTTCCTAAAGATTATTATAAATTAAAATAATGATAAAAATAAATACAAAATAATTCTAACCAAAATGCAATCCAGTTTCTTCTTGTAGGCATACAAGTTCTTTAAAGAATTGCCATTTAATTTTCAACTCTTCATTATTTTATAAAATCTTATGATCTAATGTATTGCGACATAGTTTATGCATATGCGCTGCATATAAAATAATGTAGATTTTTTCATTTGTTTTTGGATGCAAGAAATAAGTTTGTTCTACTAAATCTGATCCTAATTTTCGAGCCATAGATAGGTTAGACGCAGCTCCATCAAATGTTAGAATTTTTAGAGTTGCACCAGTATCAAACACATTAAATAAGCATTTAATTACTAAATTTCATTTTTCCTCTGCTGACATACCATTAATTAAAAAATACGCTATGGGTATTTTCCAATTTGAATTTAATGCAACTAACATAAATACAAGAGTGTCTGAAGCTAATGGTAATTCATCACTTACATCATTTTTAGTTCTCATGTTAACATATCCAATGTTATATTTACCATTTAAATGTACATATTTCTTGATACTTATCTCATCAATCATAAGACCACAAAATAATGTTTCATTTTTCTCAGCCATAGATTTTACTTTATTTTTAACTGCTTTTAACGCTTCAGTTAAGAACCCTGGTTTACCGTTTATAACATATAATAGCTAATACAATATTAATAATATAACTAATAATAATAAGTTAACTAAGTAGACAAAATAACCAAAACTTGGACTATGGCATAGTAAAAGAAGGGTCAGAATTAGCAATTAACATTAAACGAGTTATTGGGGAGTTTAGTTGATAATTGGTGGTGAAAAATGGAATAAGAAAAGGAAAATGGGATCGTGTGTTACAAGCAGGAATTTTAATATTTATGAGAGATAGTAGGTCAGGAATGTCAATTTTACCAGAAAGAAGACCTAAAAGGAAGGAGAGATTCAGAGCATGCCTTCAGTCAGAGAGTGTAGAGTGAGATTTAGGTAACGATGTACAGAAGAATAATCATGGGGGATGAAGGATACCTAATTTAAAGGCAGCATAGCGGAGTAACATACGTTGTACACGCTCAATCATTACACTGGCATTAGCAGTATATGGGTCCCAACGGACGCATCCATACTCAAGTACGGGACGGACTAGAGCACAATATAAAGCTTTAAGGGGTTCGGACATACGAAATTCTTGGGAGAAACGAAAGACAAAACCAAGTATCTTCGGGGCCTTGCAACATATTTCCTCAGTGTGCTTTATTGGGCACAGAGTGCCAGTAAGGGTAAAGCCCAAGTTGTGGATAGAATCACCAGCAAAGTTTAAAGGAATATCTTTAATAGAGTAAGGGAAAAATAAAAGGAACCCTTAGACGCGAAAAAGTCATTGAGAAACATTTTTGAATGTTAAGAGAAAGGCCAAAAGATTCAGGTGACAAAGCGATTAAGGTCAGATTGGAGAAAAAGACAATCCGACAATGAGTCAATACGATAGTATAGTTTCATGTCATCAGCAAAAATGAGCAATTTGACATGACGTAGGACTGAAGCGGAGGAATTAACGAAAAAGGCAAAAAGAAGAGGAGAAAGAACAGCGCCTTGAGGGATACCAGATGTAGGAGAGAAGACATCAGAAAAACACCATGTACAGAAACAAACTGAGAACGACTAAGTAGATAGGAATGAGACCATGAAAGGAGAGGTTCACCAATACCAAGGTTATCAAGAGAATTTATTAGTAGCGAGCGATCGAAAGCTTTTGAAAAGTCAGTATAAATTACATCGACTTGGCTATGAAGACGGAATGATTCAAAAATGTAGGAAGTAAAGACAAGATTGCAAGTAAGGGTAGAGCGGTTTGGACGAAAGCCATGCTGTTTAGGTAGAAGCACATGATTAAGGGAAGAACATATAGTATGTAGGACAATGGTCTCAAATAACTTGGAGATGTGAGGACGAATAGTTATAGGACGGTAATTAGAAATATAAGAAGAATCACCAGACTTAAAAATTGGAGTAATAGACTCAATTTTTAGAATTGCGGGAAAAGTTCCAGTAGGAGGGTAGGAGTAGTAAGTAAAGAGGAGTGAGAGTTGTCAGTCAATGATATCACGTAACTTAAACAAAAAATCACCCTTTATTCCATCCGGTCCTAAAGATTTGTTGCCACGGAAGGAAATGAGAGTATTGAGATTAGGTTATGCTCATGGCACAGTTTGTATCAAGGTTCTCAAAAGTTTTTCCCCAATTAAAGGTGGTAAGAAATTCAGTAATACGATGGTAATCGGCTTTTGAAAAATCATAAAAGGAATAGGTACAAATAGGGGGTGGAATGGGGGAGGAATTAAAAAAAGATAATGTCAGTGGAGGATGATAGGCATCATGAGGCTCAAGAGGGGTATTGACATTTATTGATTTACTGTTTGAAAAAAGAAGATCAAGAAGAGATTCCTGAGAATTAAGACTATAATTATGCTGAAAAAATCCATGCAAGGAAAATAACTCAGGAACACATAGATCTTGAGAAGGGGAAGATGAGGAATAACAGAGGCCATACTCGTCGTTGGACCATTTAATTCCAGGAAGGTTATAGTCGCCACATACAACAAATGAACAAGAAGGATACTGGAGGACAAATTTATCAATAGAGGATAGATGAGCAGTAAATATTTCAATAGGGGATAAACTGCACATAATATAAAATTAAAAGAGTCAAGAGTGAAATGAACAAATAAATGTTCAACAGATAAGTTAGGAGAAGGAATTAAAAAAGAAGGTATGTCCTTACGAATACCAATAAGTACTCCACCTCCACGGTCACATGAGCTAGTAAGGCGAGATCTGTCACATCAATAAATATTGTAATTTAGAAGGCCAATTTCGTTAGAGTTAAAATTTCAGTTAAGCCAAGTTTCAGTTAAGATTATAAATAAATAGTCAAAACAAGTAGTATTACATGAAAAATTAAATAGTTTTGTTCTAAGGCCGCGACAGTTTTGATAGAATCTGAGAGGGTTGAAGGAGGATGATAAATTTGTTAAGTGGATGTGCACGTTTTTGAGCGGAGTTTTTTGAACGGGAATGTGATTTTTGAATGTGATTACATTTGGTGTACCATTTATATAGGAGATTGTAAGGTCAGTTTCACCAGCTGCGGAACGGCGTTCAAGTTCCAAATGACAAATCCGAAGTTGTTGACGTTCCAGTAGCGTTTTATCACGAACACGACTGGTAAGTGGAAAATAATTACGATTTTGAGTTATTGCGCTGCGGAAAGACGTAAGAGCAGTGGACGCAGCATCTTGGGAACCGAAAATGACTTTAATTGGGCGAAATTTAGAGGAAGTAGGTTTACCAAGACGAAAGGGTTCAAATTCAGTTGGTATATCCGTGGAAAGCTTTGAGAAAATATCACATATGATAATTTTATCATCATTAATCCTGGTTGAGAGGTTGGTTGAAGCAGATTCCGATATCCCATGCATAATGATGTTGAATTTGCACGGCTCACGTATATTATATATTTACTCGTATGTTATACCTATTATATAACCCAGTGATTCTTAACCTTTTTATAATCGCAGAACACTTGTAATTATATAAGATTTTTGAGGAACATGCGTGAAATAAAACAATACTCCACATTTTTACTAATGACGAAAAATAAATAAATAAATAAATAAATAAATAAAAAGAAATTTAAATTTGAAAAACAAAATAGTGTAACTAGCACGACAATAATTTGTAATAAATAACACAAGTTACGTGCAAAATAGACGTGCTGCAACGCGCGTAAAACGGTTAATAATTTATTACGGTAAATCGGTGAACAATTGTTTACATTTTTACATCACTACGTATACAGGAATCGTTGGTATGCTAAACCGGTATTTGGCAGCTCTATGGCCCCAGAGCTGTGCTTAAATACTCTGATTTCATTGGACTATTTGAATTGCGCGCAATATAATATTAAATTATCAATATCATATTCATATCATATTGACTTTATCTATTATTTAAATTGCGCGCCAAAAATAACTTGCTAGATTAAAATATAAATATAAAATAATATAATAATTTAAATAATAATTGTAAGTTTAGCAAGTACCTTTACTAGTATTAGTCCGATGAGGTACTATAGTCTATGATAGAAAAAAAAAATGTAATATTTTTTTTTATCCATTTGGTATTTTCTGCCTTTTTCCCGCCTTGAGTATACCAATAATAATACGACGTACCAGTGTAAGGGCCAGTTGTACAGAGGTTGATTAAACTGTGATTAAGAATTAATCAACGATTAACCACAGACACTATGAAAACAGATAGCTCACTCGGGATGTAAAAAAAAAACTATGAATATTATCTCCGCGACGAAATCAGTGCAGGTATGAAATTTCGTTTGGAAAATAACAAAAAAATTGTCCTGATTCCTACCTGGCACCAACATTGAAAACTACCCGGTCACGCCCTGTGACGTGGGGGTTGCATTGTTTAGATTTTGACCATTAACATCTCTAAAGAATTAGGTTATCTTGGCCTCTAGTTGCTGTTTTTTGGATTTCCATGTGACTTATGTCCTATTAGTTGACCATTAAACAAGTGTGTGAGTTTCAAAGTATTTTTTTTTCTATAAAATTTGATGTTTTGCTCGTGTTACAAAATTTAAAAATTTAAAGTAAAAAAATAGGAATGCGTTGCTCTGTACAATTTTTCAAAAATAAAGCAAGTACTAGAAATAAAAGTTTTTTCCAATATCGAAAAGACGATCGTCTATCAACATGGATGAAAAATTGTTGTACAGAAAATCTGGCTGAAGAACTAAAAAAAAAAAATAGTTACAAAGTATGTGGCGATCACTTTGTAGACTCAATGTTTTTAAACCCCACAACAAAAAACAGACTAGTTTTTAATGATATTCCATCAGTATATAATGGTAAGTAAATAACAAAATTATTAAACATATTTAAAAATAATTTAAATAATTTCAAAAACTAATTTTGATTATAAAAAACTAATTCTTGGTAAAATAATTCAATTTTAATTATTCATTTAGATGAAATAATTTTTGAAAGATCAAAATTGGCTAAATTACAGTTGAAAACCTATGAAGATTCAAAGGATTTTGATGCATGTCAGAGTAGCTGTAGTACTTCAATTCCAGGTACTGAAGAATTAAGAAGTCATGTAAGTGGATATATGAATACTTCTGGTGCTTCAAATGAATCTTGTAGCTCATCAGTAACAACTTCTGATTCTTCAAATCAAACTCCTGGATATTTATCAGCAAATACACCATGGAAACAAAAACTGGCTAAGGAGATTAAATCTGGAAAACAAGAAACAAAAAATTTAAAAAAGAATATAGTAAGTTTAACTCAACAATTATCTAATTATGATACAGTTGAACATTTTTTAAGATTAAGTAAAAAATATTTAACACCTGGATTATGTACTATTGTCAAGTCACAAATTAATTTAAAAAAAAAAAACAAAAAGAAGGTTATAGATATAATAATGAAATCAAACAATTAGCCTTAACAATTTATTTTTAACTTTAAAAAATTTCAATAGACCTTTTAAACAAACAAAACAACAAGAGGATCATTTAAAATATATGTATAATTTTTTTACAAATTGAACCGTTATTAGCAAAAAAGAACAAACTAATGTTACTAACGGGATGAAATTTATTAATGGTTTGTTGGTCCCATAAATTGCTTGTTGTTACTTTGGTAAGAATTAAAATCAACAAGATCATTAAACCAACAAGAAAATTATGTTTTATACACAGCAAGATTAAACCAAGATTGTCTTGAAAATCTTTTTTGTACACTTAGACAACAAAATGGCAATAACACTAATCAACTCCTAATCAATTTTTGTTTGCATTTAAAAAAAATGTTTTACTTAATTATTTTCAACACTCAGAAAACGCAAATTGCATAAATGATCTGGATGCCATTTTAACTGCCAACTGATTCAGACATAGACATTAGCACCCTATATGATGATAAAACACCTTTTCAATTTAAAAAACCTGTCCACTTTCTATAGGACAAGTTGATTATAGACATTTAGAAATTCCTGATCAAAATGCATTCATATATTTTTGTGGATATATTATAAGTAAATGTCTAACCAAACATACATGTGAAATATGTTTAGAGTATGAAAAACACAAAAAAATTTAGATCCTTCATTTTTGCTATGTTTTTTTAAAGCGTATGAAAATGCTGAAAATCAACATTTGGGAATTTAAATATGCCTTGTGAGCCTTAGTGAATCATGCCCCTTTTTGTCACCAATTGACCACACCAGGGGCGGATTGGCCCACTGGGAATTTGGGAGTTTTCCCGATGGACTGCTTAGAAAATGTAATAATATAATATAGGTATTTTTATAGTATTTTCCAATATTATAATAATATATATATATATTTATATAGGTATTGTCTTTATTATTTATTAAGATTGCGGAATTATCACAACTACAGTGTAACAACGAACATGGAAATAATCAGTAATCACCAGGGATAGGATTTTATAGCAACTTAAAATTATATAAATATGCGCTATAATATTCCCTTATTTATCATGAAATATGCGCTTAAAATATGCATTAAAAATTTCTAAATATGCAAAAAAAAAAAATTAGTTTTATTAAATAATTATACTGATATAAGTACATTAAAATTTTAAATATAAAATAGTTCTATTCACATAATATACACAAATTTGAATAAAATATAATAAGAAAATAAAAATAAATATTGTTTTTATATTATGTCAGTGCTGGAATACCTCGCAGTGAATCCCGTAATCCGATTCCGAATTCATACATTTCTGAACACAATAAAATTATTAATGTGCTACGAATCCAAGATAGTTCCATAATAATTTAAAACATGATTATTGAATCTTCAATTTTTAAAAAATGATAAATTAATAAATTTTGATAAAGAAACAAAACAAGTAAAAATGCTAAAATATCACAAAATAGTCAATAATAGCACAAAAATCTAAAATATTACAAAATATGCAAATAAAAATTTTGTTTTCTGCTTCTCTGTATCATGAAACACATTTAAATCTTATTCTGCTATTACATGTCATTTCAGGTATCATGTGAAAGATCATTTTCTACATTAAAGTTTTTAAAAAATAGACTTCGAAGTTCTATAAATAAAAGCAAACTTGAAGCTTTTATGCTTATGTTGACTGAAAAAGATATTCTTTTTAATATTAATTATGATGAAATAATTAATATTATAAAATCTAAAAGCAACTTATTATCAAAAGAACTCTTTTACTAATAATAAAATTATGTTAAAAATATATTATGAATTTATACTAATACTAATTGTTATACTAAAAAAAAATTTATAAAATAAATAATAATAATAATAATAATAATAATAATAATAATAAATACATTTCTATAAAAATAATAGTTTTTGTGTTTATAAAACTGCACGGCTAAATGCGCCAGAGTATCAATTTTTTCCCGCACCTAAATATTTTCCCAATCCGCCCCTGGACCACACTGATGCCTTTTTATTTTTTACTGTGTAGGTCGCCAACTAAAAGCCGAGGTTCTTACGAACCGGAGCAACTTGGATTTTATAATTATTAAACTCTTTAATTTACAGTATCACCGGCCAAGGCATTATTAATTAATATAACACTTATAATATTTTACACGTCGTCCAAGAGTGGATGACGAAAATTCACCCACGCTGCCACTTGTCTTCATCTCGACACAGCGCCGCGAAATGAACCAAAGTGATTTACTCCATTACGAGTTCCGGTCGCATATCAAAAAAATTAAAATAAATTACAAAATAACATGTACGCGGTGTCGTTGTTCACTAGCGAGTAACAGCCGCCGTGAAAAATGCCAGCCAATCATGAACGACAATTAATCAATTACTGGTGGGTAACTATGGTAATTAAAATAGAATAACTAACAGTCGATTTCTACTGACCGTTACAGCCTCTTGAAAATTTTTACAATTATCTTTATAATTTAGAATCCGAATTTATTAATATTTTTCCTACTGTGGCTGTTAAAGTAGGAATAGGTGACAAACTTAAAATGAGAATGCTCAATATTGATAATGAACACCATGCCCACTTTGACAAAAATTACCTACTTAATTTTTTTTTACGTTTTAGAATTTATGCTTCAATTAAATTTTTAAACAGACATTTAGTATCTGAAAAAAAATTAAAAACAGAAAATTAGAAATTTTACATCACCTGTAAAACAAAATTTTATAACTCTACTAATATTATAATAATTATTTTGATGTATTATAGTTTGATAAATATCTTTTTTTTTTAATATGAGCTAATTACAAATTGAATTGTACAAAACTACATTTGTTCCATTTATGTTTAAATATCAGTAAATTATAAATTATACATTAATTATGTACTTTATGACTTGTATAATAATATTATGTGTCTCAACGTTGTAAATAAAACATAGTTAAGTATTAAGGAAAATAATGTTCTTTGTAATCATATAGAATTCTTACCTATAATTACGTATTATCAACTATTATAGAATTATCTAGATTATCTTCCTAATATATGTCATTTTTATGTTTTAATATGTACTTACCTATGTTGTTCTTGAGGATAATGTCAAAATATTGAAATAAATATTTTTATTATGTTAAGTATTATGTCATTATCATCATCATCGTGTACAAAGGTAAATCGCTTCCACGTAATGTACCACTGGCAACGTCGCAGACGACTAAAGATTTATCAACAACGACCACCGAACTGTCCATACTATGGATGTCCCGGTGTTTAACATTAACAACAACAACAGCAACAAAAATGGCCCTTTTCAGTTTTCAGGGCCCATTGACTCTAGATGCAGGTCCTCAACTCCGTATCTTACAACTTAACATCGAAAGAATCAGCCGAAATAAATGCGATTACTTATCGAGATTACTAATCGAAAATCAAATAACAGTAGTAGTACTACAAGAAACTCATACTGAAAATGCCAGTGAGCTTAACATTTGTATAATACATAATATTTGATATATTTACATTTTGTATTATACAATTTACATTACTAGGTATATTATAATTTAAAAATTGTATAGTATTTACCATTGTCATCATACTGGGAACATTGATGACCAAGTCGTTTGTCTCCCAATATTTGACTGATAGTTCTATCATTCTCATTATAATGATGTTCGTGGTATGGTCCACCTCCAGTACCTCTTATGCCAGCTTTCTCATTTCCAATTTTCTTCAGTAACCTCTTCTTCAAATTACCATACTTATTTTTTAAAATTGTTCCTGTTCGGTGAACAGTAACACTATTCATGTTGAACTCATTTTCAACAATAGCCCATGTATCAGCTTTTTTTCTATGAGAACAAAACAAATGAAAAATTTAATTAAAAAGTACAGTATGCAATATGAAAAATGAAATGAAAAGTTTCAATGATAACTGTAATATTATAATATTTTGTTAGGTAAGTACCTGTTATTTATGCTGTCTGTTGTCTTACATTCTAAAATATGTTTATACTTCCTAACTAGTAGAAGTAACGCTTCTTCTTCTTGTGGCGTAAAATTAGGCGTTCTTTTAATGTCACACATAATGAATGTAATAAAAACTTCTTTTTAAATTTCAAAAGGCAAAAATACACAACAACTAACAAGTCAACAAAACATCAATAGTTCAATGAGAATGACGAAATTTCAAATCACAAAAAACGTTGTTATCATGACTCATTAAATATTAATGTCTTTGTTGTTATCAATATTAATGAACAACCAATCAAATTGCAGGTTATCTTTGAACTCAGTTTAACTCGCCAAAATCGGTGGATTAAGTAATCCCCAGTTTAAACCAAGTTCAATGAATTGTAATACGCACTTTTTTATTTAAACTAGGTTTAAACCCTGACTAAGGTTTAAACCACTATTGTAAAACTGGCCCTTACACATAGGTACACCACAGTGTACCTTGGGACTTTATGGAATTTTTTTCCCAATACAAACGTACCCGTGGATACTTCAAAGTACCCATTATAACATGAATACCGATTAAACGTTTCATTTCGTTCGTGTCTGTATGTTAAAACCTCGATACCCCTTTTTCAACCGCATATAGGTTAGTATAATATGACATTTTTTCGAAAAAATTATCGTCAAAATATTCAGAAAAATATTGCATAGGCGATTTTAAGTCTATTATAGTATCATCTAAATTAAGAACTGGCTGACTGAGGGCCAGTTTTACAATAGTGGTTTAAACCTCGGTTAAAAAAAAATTGCGTATTACAATTCACTGAACCTAGTTTAAACCACGGTTTACGTGATCCACCGATTTCAGTGAGTTAAACCGAGTTCAAAGATGATCCGCAATTTGATTGGTTGTTCATTAATGTTGATAACAAATATTAATCAGTAATCTTCATAAGTTATGATGATGACTATGATATGACATAACAATTTTTGTGATTTGAATTTGAAATTTAATGAACGTTTAAACTTTAAACTATACTAGTATACTACTGTCTACTGTAAATACTAAATTGTAATCATGTCTCACTCATCAAGAACAACAAATTTTACGGCAAAAGAAGAAGAATCACTTCTACAAACTTTTTAGTTTTTACAATTAAAATTATGTTTACGGAGAAACATACAAACAAACAGAACGAGCATCGAACCATCGATGATAATATATGGTTATCTCTTATCACATTTAATTTCCTAAATCCACGGTTCAGTAAACCGAAACAACAATTATGATTGTAATACCGGCAATAAGTTAAACCAGGATCAATTCTTGAACCAGGTTCAGCTGAACTAGAGTTAAACCAATAATTATTGTAAAACTGGCCCTGAAAGGTTTTTGGGCCCACTTAATATTACATTTTATTGGTAATAGTTAATGGTGGTGGTACCCATTCCTCTTCCTGTAAAATTAAATAATCAATATTTCTGATATATTTCCATCGCCCAATAACTCTAATATTTCCTCATCACGAAGCATATTTCTTATATAATATTTAAGTTTTTAGTAAAATTATATTATAAAAAAAAATTAAATACAGGATGATTTTTTTATCATGATCCAGCGAATAACTTTAAAAATATAAGTAGTTTTTAAAATTTTTTTTTTTAAATTATTACTACACATTTTGATCTATATTTTTTCATAGTTATAATATTTGTACCCTCATCCCTTATATGATAAAACAATATCAACTTTTAATTTTCAAATGG
>JAIUCT010001541.1:0-11365 GCA_021307375.1 Tetraneura akinire | reverse complement strand
TGTTAACAAGCAAAAAATAGAACCTAATAATTATAATTTTGTTCTATCAACTTATCCTTTAAGCAATTATCAAATTAATGAAGTCATTGAAAATTTCAACAATAAAAAATTTTTGTCAATGTGGTCAAAAATTTGAGATTTCCAGGTAAAGTATTGTTTTCATTTGTAAAAACTATTGGGTTTTTCTTAAGGAATTAATGTGTCCAATGCTCACAAAGAAAATAATTTTTGTTGTTCAAATAATTGTTTAATTTTAACTGACACAAAAAAAAAAAGATGTAAATACTGTGATGATATTTTTTCTTACTGTAGAACATATAAACAAATATCACTAAAATCAAGAGTAAAATATATTGGACCTACTCTTAGTCACATTAAACGTTTAATTTATAACAAATTAACATATAAAAAAAATTCTTTAAATCGAAATCACTCTAGGTAATATAATCAATGTTTATTTTAATTCATCTATATGTTGTCGTGTGTGTATAAATATATTCTAGTTATTACTTATTATAAAAAAAAAAAACTTATTTAATATAAAAATTTATATACCTATTTACAGACTTAAAACTACAATAGAAAATTTAAATTCAAAATTAACAATATTACAAAATTAAACTTACAATTACCTAACTAATTTAAAAGTTGATAAAATATATGAATCAAATAACTTAAATATAGCACAAAAAGTAACTATACAAGAAATAATCAATGCTAGTAAATTTGCAAGTTCAAAAAACCGTTGATATTCTGAGGAATGGGTATTATTATGTATATTATTAAGAATTCGGTTTGTGTTTGTACTTTCTATTTATTATGTATTATATACTTTTGATCTATATTTATATTTATTATTTTTTTTACATATGAGTTTTTAAAAAACCAAAGTATTTTACCATTACCATGTAGAAGGACAATTTATAAATATTTATCACTTGTTAAAACACAGTGTAGTTTTGATAAGCAATTTTTTAAAATATTAAAAAAAAGATGACTCTTTTAAGTTTAGAATAAATACATGGAATGATTGTGTTCGATGAAATTTTTTTACGTGAAAGTATAAAAGTTAATACTCGAGAACTTTCATATTCGGGATTAGAATATTTTGGTGGGGAAGTTGTAAGTTGTGGAATGAAAGCAAATAATGCATTGGTTTTTATTTTTCAAAGTTTTACTGCTAATTTTGTACAGCCAATTGCTGTATTTGCAACAAAGGGATCGGTTAAAGGTATAATTAAAAAATCAAAGTATTATAGAATTTTACTAGTGAGTTGTAACCACTAACAGATTTGTATAAAAAAGAAAAATTATGTTTTGGTATTGGTTTGTTGCTTTTGTGTATAAATTATTTATAAAATTAAATGTATGTTTATTGTTTAATGTTTTATGTATTTTAATTAACTAACTTATAAAGCTTTTGTGTAATAACTACCTATATAGCATTTGTGTTTTAGAATTATAAGATAAATTATCCAATTTTATTGGGGTAACTGGTACGTAATTTGATGCATTACATTTGTATAACTATCTACACTTATTAATTAATATTATTAATACATTAGGTATTGTTCTGGCACAGTTGATCATTAAAGCTATCTATTTGTCTACTAGAAAAAGCTGGAGCTAAAATTGATGGAGTGGTTTCTGATGGTGCTTCTACTAACAGAAAATTATGGACAGAGCTAGGTGTAAGTGGACAAAATAATAATGTTGTAAATTCATTTAATCATCATTTAGATGACAAAAGGAGTATTTGTATGTTCTCTGATGCACCCCATTTAATTACGAATGTCAGAAATAGACTGTATAATCAATCAAGTCTTAGGGTAATATAAAAAAATATATTTTTTTATTTCGTTAATTTTAATAACATATAAAAATAAAACTAATACTTAAAATGTATAGGAATCGTTAGAGTTACCATATATAAGATGGTCATATTACGTCAAGGTACATAATTGTGATTTAATAAGAAGTACTAACTTACCGACAAGGGTTTGTCCAAAAATTACACAAAGGCATTTAATTATTGATAGTTTCAGTAAAATGAATGTTAAATTAGCCACACAAGTAATTCACATTTTGAAAATACGAGTACCTAATACCTATACTAAATTTAAAATACATTTTTTGTTGTATTGTTTTAGATTTTTAGTAATTCTATGGCTTGTGGAATAGAATTTTATAGAGATTATATTAAAATAGATGCTCTAAAATCTAGTTACCAAACTGAAGTTTTTACTGATCGTATAAATAACTTTTTTGATGTTTTAAACAGAAAATACTCTGCAGAGGGAATAAAAAAACATAGTAATAATTTTAAGGTAATACCATTGATTAAATATACATAGGTATACTACATTTATACGATGGCGTTAAAACGGTTTAAAATTAAATCGTTTTAATATTATTTAAAACGGTTTAGCCTAAAACCGTTTCATCTGTTTATATGCTCACATAATATTAAATAGGTGTAGTGATTATTTAAAAACAGTTTTAGGGCCAGTTGAACAGTTCTGTGGTTAAACACTGATTAACTAATCAACGATCAAATTTTAATCGTTGATTAAATCTTTCCGAGTTGTATAGTTGGTGATTTGGTTATGATTAGTTAATCAACGATTATAGTAATTTGTGATATATTTTATACAATATTTCAATTATGTATCTATTACTGTTGGTATTATTGTTTGTTTTTTTTGTTTTGTTTTATGATCTATGGTGTTTACTGAACAAATTAATAAACAGTTCTTATTTGAATTTTAAAATTTAAAACTTTAATTTTGTTTTTATTTTTTAATAATGGACACTGGTAATAAACGAACAGCCAATTTTTCTTTAGAAGAAACTGATTTACTTATTTCACTTGTGAAAAAGTACAAGTCGGTTGTTGAATGTCTCAGGACAGATACTATTAATGCAAAGTAAGAATAAATTATAATTTACTAATATTACATTAAAAAAATTTAACAATTTACATTGTATCCTACATAATTTAATTTACTTAAATTTTAATAAAACGTTAACACATTTAAATATTTTGAATAGAATGAAAAGTGATGTATGGATAAAGATCCAAGATGAATATAACTCTTAAATTATAGAAAATCCCAGAACAGCTACCATATTAAAAAATAAATATAACAACATTAAACGCAATGTTAAAAAGCAATATGCTGACGAAAAAGCATTTTACCGAGGCACTGAAGGCGGACCAACAAGATGTTTTTCAAGTTCATCGCAAGCTATGGAAGTTGGTGAAATGCTGCAAGTGAAAATGACCGGAGAACCATCAATTTTTGATTCAGACAATTTTCATCCTATGTTGGAAGATGAATTAAAAAATATTGATGTCATAACAGTAGACTTAGATGAGTATGACAATAGTGAAGAAAATCAATCAAGTGGTAAATACAAATTTTTAATTTATCTTATTCATAATTATTTATTTATTTATAATTATTTTTAATAGATCCAATGCATGAAAAGCCATCTATCCCAAGTAGTACAAAAATAGACTGCACTAAATATACACCAACCGACCTAAAATCAACGATAACTACAAATAGTGATATAACTGGTATGAATTTGATTATATTGATTATTTTAATTTTATTTATTTTTAATTATTTTTAATAGATCTAATACATGAAAAGCCATCTACCTCAAGTAGTATAAAAATTTAGATATTTAGATTAGATTTTAGGTCAGTTGGTATACAACTATATACTAACTGACCTAAAATCTAGGTCAAATTTAACTTCAAATAGTGATATAACTGGTATGAATTTGATTATAATATTGATTATTTTTATTCTTTATATTATGTAATAAATTAAAATTACATCATATTTTTAGATGGACATGTTACAAAAAGGCATAAAGTTTATCAGGATAAAATAACAAAATGGGCATCATCTCGAGCATCACTCAGTGAAGAACAACAAACCGCATTCAGTGAACAACAAAAACTTAAAATGGTTTTAATGCGTGAGAAACATGCCATTGAAATTAAATTTATGACTGAAAAACACCATATGGAAATGGAAAATTTAAAATTAGAAAAAGAAATATTAGAACTTAAAAAAGAAAAAGAAAAGTTTTAAAACCCTAAATTACCTTTTTATATTATTTTTCTAGTCTCAACTAGTCTATTTTAATTTTTTTTTTTATCAATTGTTTTAAGTATACTTTATTAAGTTTAAAGTTGTTTAAAATATAATAATAAGACATTTTTTATAATAAAGTTTATATTACAAAAATACAAATAAATTACATGAATATATTTTCCCCCTTTATTATAACATACATATCTATACCTAAAGGGTACAATAAAAGTATTTGCAGGATATTAACATATAAAATAATAAATACATATTTTGATATTTTTAGAGCATATTATATTAAACTAAATCATGAAAATAGCGAAGTAATTTTTTTCTAATAATTGTATTATTAGTTGTGATCCTACCACTATTATTATCAATCGGGTTATTAAAGTCTGTGATATTTATTGATGATTCAATTTCATTTGTAACTATAGGAATTTTTTCTCTAAAATTACAAGCTATATTGTGTAAAACAGCTGTGGCAACAATTATGCTTTGAGAGGATGATATATTAACATTAATACCCATTGCTAAAATTGGAAATCGACGTTTCCAAACACCATAACTTCGTTCGACTGAATTCCTTGTTCGAATTAGAGACTCATTGTACTTATTTATAGCTGCTTCAGTAATACCTGATACTGGATCAATAACTGTCTGAGGGTTTGCAACAAGAGTCATCACAAAATTACGTTGAGCATAACCACTGTCTGCTACTAAAAGGCAATCCTTCATTTCACCTCTTTCAAATTTTCCTCGTATTGTAGAATTATTGAAAATAGTGGAGTCATGTGAAGATCCAGGCCACCTTGCAACAATATCCAGGATTTTTAAATTAGCATCACAAATAGTTTGTACGTTAATTGAGAAAAAAATTTTTCTATTTCTATATGCCTCTGCATTATCCCCTCCAGGTGATCGAATCTTAACATGCGTGCAGTCTAGGGCTCCAATAACCATGGGAAATTTGGCGATATTATAAAAATCTTGTTTTATTTTTTTCATTTCATTTTCATTTCGATGAAAATGAATAAATTGTGGACGCAATGTAGCAATCGCGCAAGAGACAACTCTTACTATACGGCTTGCTGTCGATTTATGTATTCCGATAAAGTCTCCACATACCACTAACATTGATCCAGTAGCATAATATCGTAATGTAAGCAACACTTTATGTTCTGGATTCACGGCATGATTCCTAAGTAAATGTTAAATTAGATTTTAGTATTTAATAGTATAATGTAGTTGGGGAAAAAAATGTATAAGAAATCTTACCAATCAGTACAAACGAAATCTATCAAAAAATTCGTCATCTCTCCACCAAGTAAAATGATCTGTTCTAGGCCTAAATATTCTCTCTCGTCTGGGAAAAGCGATTATTAAGGCCAAATGGTCAAATTCCTCATCATCATAATCAGAGTCATCGTAGGCAAAATCCATTGTTTAAAACACAGTCAAACAAATATCAAATTGAATATATGTAATTTAATTTGCAATGACAAATATGAATGAATTAAATTTCAAATCGGAACAAAAAAGTAAAAACACAATTACACAATTAAATTATTCAAATTTAAACTATAGTTTATAACATTAATGATAACGAAGATAATATTCTCAAAAAATTAGTTAATCATTGTTTAATCGACCAAAATTGGTTGATTAAGTTAACGGACATTTAATCATTGATTAAGAGACTAACCAACACTGTACAACGACCCAACAACGACCCAACTACTTAATCGTTGATTAATTCTTAATCACAGTTTAATCAACCACTGTACAACTAGGCCTTAAAATTAATATTTTTCTCCACTACTTTATTCGTTTGTTCCAGGAGAATATCTGATAATGGATATTATTCAAATTTTCATATTTGATAATATTATGATTTATTTATTACTAACTAGTAACTAGTAAGAGTAACGTTTGTGTAAACTGTAACTGTAAGCTGTAGATCGATGGTCTAGCGCACAGTTGTGTTAAGTAACATTTTTGTCGAAAATGAGTTAAGTACACTATAAAACTCTACATATTTTTCTTCATACAACGCACAGATGTTTTATGTGAAATGTTTAATAATTTATCCACTAGATGGTATTGTTGTTTGAGATAAGTACTGTTGTTTGAAAACTCTCTATGTGCAAATGTGATAAAATCACATACAACATTTGTACATTACATATAAAATAAAATTGGTAGTACATATGTGATAAGTGAGCACTTAACACATTTGTCATACACGTGGTGCACATGGTTATTATATTAATAGTTTTTAACCGTACTGGTACTGTTAACCTAACCTTGTATTATATACTTAATTTTTTATAAATCGATGTAGTTACAAAGATATATTATATCAGTTATACAGTTATCGATGTATATACATATTATTAGTTTATAATATTATAATACTTATTACTTACGAAATTAATGTGTTAAATATGAGCAGAGCACGCAAATTAGTTGATCTTGCTATTACTCAAATTGGAGAAAGAGATGAAGACAGTGGTAAGTTTTAATATGATTGAAAACACTTAAAATTTAAAAAATAATTGTTTAATATACTATGCATTGCATTTATAATATTATAATTCTATAGATATTGTAATGTCAGATATATTATCAACTTCAGATTCTATAGATTCTGAAGATTCTTATAAACCACCTGAAGTATTAAATAACAGTAATATTAGTTCAGATGACACAATTGATGAAAATAATTCAATGTCAATAACTAGTAAGTTATAATTTCACTATAACTTGTTCAATTACTTTCATTGCTGGATATGTTGAATTAATGTATTTAAGATAATGGTCCAATTGAAGTTCAAGAGAAGAAACGAAGAAGAAAAGCAAATCCTAATCTGTGGAAAAGAACAAAAACTAAACAAAGTAGGTTAGCCGGCCAAGAGTATATAAATCGAAAAGGGAAACATTATAAGAAAAAGGAACCAAAACCAGTGTCTTGTGCTAAATGCAGGTAAAAATATAACTATTTTATATGTTTTGTTTTAAACATATTATTTATAATTGTATACACTATTTAAAATAGATTAATATATTTTATTATTAGGTACAAGTGTGATATAAACTTTCCATATCATGTTCGTAATATCCGTTGTCAAGAATATTGGAAGCTTGCAGATTATTCCAAACAAAAAATGTATTTGTCAAGCCTTATAGAAAATGGTGAGGTAATGAGAAGGAGAATCAATTCCAATAAGAAAAAAAACGTGTCAAGATTGTACTCATTAATTAATGAAGCTGGAATCAAAATTAGGGTATGTTTAAAATTCTTTTGCGCAACATTTTCAATAAGCCATAGAGTTGTTGAAACCTGTATGAAAGACATTGGGTGTAATGGTTTATTTATTGGAGACGACAAGAGAAAAAATCATAAAGCCTTTAATAAAACATCAGAATCTGATTTAAATTTAGTTCATACTCATATTAATAGTATTCCTAAGGTTGAATCACACTACTGTAGACGTGATTCTTCCAAGTTATATTTATCATCTGATTTAAACTTGGCAATTTTATATCGTTTGTATAAAGAACAAATGTGTGAAAAAAATATGACACCTGTATCTTTTTTTGTCTATCAAAAAGTATTTCATTCATTTGAGCCAAAGTTAGGATTTTTTTTACCAAAAAAAGACCAATGCTTTCAATGTAATGCTTATTATGGTGCTGTTGATAATCAAGTATTAGAAAAAGATTGGAATGAACACAAAAAAAGAGAAAAAGAGTCCATGGAAATGAAGGTGGCTGATAAACAAAAATCAGTTACTGATGGTGGGAATACTTTCAAAGCTATAACATTTGATTTGCAGGCTATTTTATGTCTTCCATTTGCTGGTGATAATCAATTATACTATAAGCGTAAGCTAAATGTATATAATTTTACAATTTTTGATGGTCATACTAAGGATGGTTACTGTTTTCTTTGGGATGAGTGTAATGGAAAGAAAGGAAGCTCAGAAATAGCAACGTGTCTTTTAAAATATATACAACAATTGCCTGATACTGTTACCCACATTTCATCATTTTCGGATACATGTGGTGGTCAAAACAGAAATAAAAATATTATGACTGCTATGTTATATGGTGTAAATAATATAAAAAACATCAAGATAATTGACTTAAAGTATATGGAATCAGGGCATTCGTATCTTGAAGCAGATTCGATGCATGCAACAATTGAAAGAGCACGGAAGCATAAAAAAATCTATACTACCCGAGAATGGGCTTTATTAATCTCTGCTGCAAGAATAAGACCAAATCCATATAAAGTGACAACTTTAAATCACAATGATTTTTATGACTTTGAAAAATTAGTGAAAACAATGGTAGTTAATACTACTATTAATATCGAAAAAGAAAAGGTAAACTGGTTACAAATTAAATGGATGAGATTTGACAAAAATTAACCTAATATTATGCAATATAAATATGGACTACAAGAATCCGAATTCAAGAGGTTGGATATTTCTCAAAAAAAAACAGCAGGTAGAAAAAAAGAGTGGACTTTTAATGGTTTATTATGTTATAAGTACCCAGAACAAATACCTATAAGTGAAGACAAGAAAAAAGATTTAAAATCATTACTAACTAATAAAATTATTCCATCTGATTATAAGAATTTCTACGATGAACTACCAACATCTAAAACATTACACACAATTGAATCAGAAGATGAATAAACTTTTAGTAAAGTTATGCCAGAAATTATGTTGATACTTTTTTTTGTAAATTAGCATAATGACTTAAATTTGAATAATTAATATTATTCTATTTTCATTAAAAATATTTAATATTTTTTTCATTATAATAATATTGTAATGGAAACTGGGAAGGTACTTAATGTAAATAATGTTAAGTTTTTGTTTAATAATTTTTCTAAATAAATATTGTTAAATTTCTATTAATTAAATGTATAATGAAAAAAATCTCATAATCCTAATAATGTTATTAAAAGTATTAATTGAAAGATTAGTCATGTTTTTTTTAAAGTACTATTAGTTTTTTTGTTTCTGTTAAACTTATATAAATATGAATATTACATTTAATATGCATATATAATATAAATATATACAATAATACACTATAATATTGTTATTTTATTATTATAAGTAGTAGATAACAATGATATTAATATGTTTAACATAATAAAAAAATGGTCTATGTACAAAAAACAAAAATGAACAAATGTGGTAAGTACGTTTTTCATTTATAAAACCAAGTATATTTATTTTATTGAGAAATTACAAACTTATTAAATGATATAATTATAATAAAAACAACATATCAAATGAAAAACTTATAACTCCAACCTAAAATAATGCCTTGTTCCAATTTATATTTAAATGTGAACTTTCAAATGGCTCTCCTCTACAATTTGTTAAATGTTACTTAACACACCTGTGCACTAGACCATCGAGATATTCTTTTGTTGTTAGTGTTAATGTTCAGAATTTTGTGTTTATTTTTTGTGTAAATCATGTCAAAGATAAAATTTATTAATTCTATTATTATGGAATTAAAAAAAAGAAAATTAATATCTAAAATGCGAAGAAAAAATATGTTTAAAATGATAATTCGTAGAAGAAATTTATTAAAACAGTAAATGTTAATATTGTGTAGCACTACCATGCCATCAACTATTGTTCAAGATGCTCTTTCCCTTGCAATAGTTGACCAAATAAGCCAATTTACTCGTGTCCGGAGTTTATGGATGAAAGTAATTATAATTTTTATACATATATATACATAATATACTAGAGGGATATTTTGTTAAACATAAGACATTTTTTTTATCTTACATTTTGCCTACAAACAGGTTTTAATAAATACTTCAATCAAGTCCTTTTATAACCCTCCCTTAATTACACCTTTAATAAAGATAACTTAAAATTATTATTTTTAGGAGAGAAGTGGAGACTTTTGGAATCGTATTGTGAACGATCATTTTGTGGAGCATGATTGGTTAGATAATTTTCGAATGATAAAATCGACATTCAATTATATTTGTACACAGCTATTTTCAGAATTATCACCTAATCCTTTAGCATTTAGACCATCATTATCTGTTGAAAAAAAAGTTGCAATTACAATTTTTAAACTGTCAAGTTGTTCAGAATATCGAGTTGTTGGCAATCTTTTTGGTGTGCACAAGAGTACTGTTCATATATCCATTTATCAAGTTTGTAAAGCTATAAATAAACAATTAAGACCTTTACATATTACTATGCCTACAATAGAGGAAGCCAAACTCATTGCACAAAATATTCAGCTGAAAACTGGAATAGTGCAATTTATCGGTGCTATTGATTGGACTCATATTCCAATATTGCCACCTAAAATAGGTTATAGAGATTTCATCAACAGAAAAGGTTGGCCATCAATGATACTACAAGGTTATGTTGATCATAATTACATATTTCGTAATATAACAATCAAGCATACTGGGAGTGTACACGATGCCACAGTTTTAAAAGATTCAAGCTTATACCAAAATAATGAAACATTAATCCCTAAGAATAACATATATATAAATGGCAAAGAAATACCTTTAATGATAGCTGGTGATCCAGCATACCCACTATTACCATGGTTATTAAAAGGTTATACTGGAAGTCTAACTGCAGAGCAAGAGTCTTTTAATACTTGCCATTCTTCAGCCAGAATATGTGTAGAAAATGCTTTTGGTCGATTAAAGGGACGATGGAGGTGTTTATTAAAACGATGTGAATATGTGATATAAATTATAAATTTATACCACACGTCGTCTCAGCATGTTGTGTTTTACATAATATTGTTGAAAAAGCTAAAGATAAGTATTATGCATCATGGACAATGGAAGTTAATGAAGGAAATGTTTGTTATACTCAGCCTACTCAACGAGAATTATCGCAACAATTAACAGTAAATACAAACTCAAAAGAAATAAGAGAAACTCATAAAGAACATATGGCAATGAATTATTCTCTAAGAAAATCTTCATTTACACATTAAATTTTTATTTAAAATTCATTTAATAATATTATAATAAAAATAAGTAATAAAAAAAAAATATAAACCTTTTATAAAAATTAAAATAAAAACAAAGTTAGGAACTTTGGTTACTTTATCACAAATACTTGTTAAACTTAATATTATTATTTTGTTGAGTCTTTTATAGCACCAATCAACATTTTAAGTAGCTCATTACTCTCTTCTCTCTCAGATTTGGCAATTTCACGTTCTTGAAG
>JAIUCT010001514.1:0-11143 GCA_021307375.1 Tetraneura akinire | reverse complement strand
TATATATATATAGATCAAGAATAACAAATTCATTCCCGTGGCAAAAAGAAAAAAATAAAGAGGTCGATAGCCATTCATAACTACCGAATGGTGATAAAATAATTAAAATAATATGTACGGCCGGTACATTAAAATATAAATTAATCCATAACCATAGAATCAATTTACGGAATTCACAAAATAAGAAAAAAACTTTTGATATTTGACGCAAATTAAATATACATTTAGAAATAATCCACACGCTCGTTTTAACGAGAAAATAAAATATTTTTACGCGATCCATAAACATAAACAGTTCTAGAATATATAAGACGTAGCCAAAATATAATTGTCGTAGAACTAATAATAATAATAACAAATGTCCCGGATGTAATTCGACGGGATGACGGTGACGGGTGGTAGTAGGTGGCAAGGTGAAAACGAGGTTAATCAGTGTTCGTTGGTGGCGTTAAACGACATGGCCCGTACCTGCTCTGCCGACCTTGTCGTTGGAAGTTCCACGCCAGACCTCTGCACCTCCGCGACGAACCGGCTCACCAGTTCCGCCAGCTGCTGCTCCTCCACCTTCTTGTTGTTGGCCATTCTTCCGTATCTAAGGAACAAAAGGAAATTTAACGAACATGCACGCTTACAAATAACTAAATAAACTTATAAGTTTCTTGGCGTCGTCTCTGCCATTGTGGCGTCTTCAAACACGAGACATGCACTTTCTTTGGCGGTAGTTGGTCAGTTAGAAATACACCTTTCCTGACCCGCTTCTCCAGCCTCACGGGTCCCCACCATTTCGGTGCGAAACCCGTGTGAAAGCCCTGGTGTGCCTTCGACAAATGATGAGCCTTGTAAAAGACTACATCTCCCACCGAAAACCTGGTTTTTAGGGATCCATTTGTCGCTGTATGCTTTAGGATACTTAGTTCCTTACCTGGCCTGTTCACATTGATCTCCTCGATCGGTGGAGGTCGTCCCTGTGACAGTACCCAGTCCCCCGGTCTTTTACCTTCCCTGCCAAGGACCAGGACCGAGGGTGGGAAACCTGTCTGGTCATTCCGCCTATTCCGGATCGCGAACAAAATGGGGGCCAGCTTGGTGTCCCAGGAGCTGTGCTTATCGTTGATTAAGAGCGCGCGCATGCCCTTTTTCAGCTCCTGGTTGCGTCTTTCGACTGGGTTCGCTCGGGGGTGGTAAATCGGTGTCGTCCATCCCTCTGCGCCCCAATGTTCTAACGCACTTAGCATTTCGTTGGAGATAAACTGGGGCCCGTTATCGCTGAGACACACACGGGGGTAACCAAATCGTGTGAAGAACTCGCGTTCGAGCGTTTCCGTTATAATTTTAGTAGTGGCTGAGCCGATGTGATACGCCTCGACCCATCTACTAAAACAATCAGTCGCGACTAATATGTATGACTTTCCCCTACTCGTGCGTGGGTAGGGTCCCATCAGGTCTATACTAATGACTTCCCATGGCTGTCGGGGTTGCCTAGAGGTCATAGGGTCTTCTGAACGTCGATTGAGTGGTTTAGTGCACGCGCAAACGTAACACGCCTTCACATACAATCTCACGTCGTTTTTCAACCCTTTCCAATAGAACCTTTGTCGTACAGCCCGGTACGTCTCTTTCCAACCTGGGTGGATAGCCAATGTGTGGTCGTGATACGTCCAAATTACGCGCTGTGATTTGGTTGCGGCTATCACAACTGGTGTGTCGTCTCCTACTCTCCTGCGCAAGAGCCCGTCAACAAAAATGAAACCATCCATTTTGTGATCGGCACCCCTAGTATTTCGCGCTGGAGGATCCGACTTTATTTTAGTGATTGTCGCGTGTATGTCCGAATCGTCGGACTGCCACGCGGCGAGTGTGGCTGTTGTGAGCGGCGCGTTGACGTTCTCGTCGCTTGGGTCTGTTGTTACGAAGAGATTATCGACTGAGGGATTGTTTGATACCCTGCGTGACAGGGTTGGTGTTCCAACCAATAGTTCCTCTAATCGCTCCTCATCTACGGGTGGCCCCGGAGCTGGATTTCGCGAGAGCATGTCCGGGGCTTCGTTCTGTACCCCGGGTACATGAACGGTTTGAAAATCTAAATTCGCCAGCTGCAGGGACCACCTAGTCAACTTAGAGTTTGTATCTTTTGCCCTATGAAGCCATGTGAGCGCTGCGTTGTCTGTTAAAAGTTCGAACCTACGAATTTCGAGATATAGACAAAATTTTTCGGTTGCCCAGATTATCGCCAAACATTCGCGTTCGACGGCGGCATACCTTTTCTGTGTGTCGCTAAACTTTTTGCTAGCGTAGGTGATGACTCGTCTGTCCTTCGGGCTGTCACCCCTTTGGAACAATACTGCACCAGCGCCTATTTCGCTAGCATCGGTTTGCAGACAGAAAGGTTCTGCGTAATCTGGTTGTGAGAGCTTTGATGAGTCGTACAAAACTTTTTTGATGTTATCAAAAGCCCTTTGTTCGACTTCAGTCCAAGCCCATTTCACCCCCTGTTTGAGACGATCTGTTAAGGGCGCGATTGCGTCGGCGTAATTTTCGACGAACTGGCTATACCAATTGCACACCTCTAAAAATCTGCGCAGGTCCCTGACTTTTTGTGGTGCTGGAAAAGCTTTTATGCACTCAAGCTTTTCTGGTTGTTTTTGGATACCCTCCGCGTCTACAAAGTGCCCTAAGAAGGAGAATTCTGTCGAACCGACTCTACACTTCTTTGTGTGGCACGTTAGTCCGTAACGCTTTGTTCGATATCACTGGTATCTCGATCTTAGGAGTTAGGATACATCACGGTTTAAGATAATACAGGTTAGTTATCGCCAGACGATGGAGCGGTCAGAACGCGTTACGGTTGATTAGTTAATATTTTAACCGCACGTGTAGAGCGCTAGTAGTAAGTAGGGTTACATTTTCTCTTCACATTATTTAATATTTTTCAAAAATAATGTTATATAATGAATGTATAAAAAATAAGGGTTACCATTTAATTTTCAAAAGTTGATCCCTGAAACCCCCCATTAAGGGCATTTACAATATTTTTTAACTTACAAATAATTTTGGATTATATAAAACTAAATAGTTTTCTTATTATACACTTTTTTCTATTTCTAATATTTACAGAGAAAATTGCTGTAACATGAAATTCTGATCACCCTGTATATCACATATAAACATACACATACAAATACAAATATATAATACATACAAATATATAATACATACAAATATATAACATACAAATATATAATATAAAAAAAAACAATTACAATTTATTAAAAGTAAATTATTAATAATTTTATAATAATGAATTATAAATAAATATTAAGTAGAGATTAATTTTGCTAGTTTTTTCTTATCTCTGCTCTTCTTTTTTTCTAGACGGTTGTCTTGTACTGCAAAATGTCGCATTCGCATTATAATATAATTTGTTAGAATTGAAGAGACTATATTATTTTTATGTTCAATGCATGGAAATGAAAAAGGAAAATTTAGTGCATCTTCAACTGTAAGGTCAAATACATTTTTTTTTTTGCAGTGTTTAGCAAAGCAGTCTTCTACGATGGATAAAAAATTAAACACATTTATATTGGGATGAGTCAATCCACCTTTGGATTTAATATTGACTAATTCAGCTTCTGGTATATCAATAAATTTATTGACATTTTTTAAAGCGTTTAAGCAAATCATGCATGATGTGTTCTTAGAAATTTTATTTGTTACATACCCAGTTGCATAATAAATAATACAATTTAAAGCAGAGGCTTCATTATAGTTGTGATCTTCAAATATTTCATCAGCTTCCCAAGTACCTTCATCAATAAGCATATCTACTTTAGACTTAAGGCTCAATAATTTTTGCTGTCTTATTGTTGATGTAGAATGAAATATTTCTTTTAATTCTGTAAGAGAGATTTTTGGTGCCTCATTATCAAGAATACTACAATTTCCTGATTTAGGAGGACGCAGCACAGAATATATTGATAAAATACGATATAGATGTAAAAACGTAGGACCTGTAGGATGATCGTTGGGTCCTGCTGCTTGTCTAATCATACCGAAAAATTTCTAATGTATAAACAGAAAAAAAATATATTAATTGTTAAATTAATTTTAAGTGCAATCTATTTACTTCTAAAGGATCTTGATTCATTTTTCCAGTTAACACATAATGAAAGTCACAATCATATAGCAGATATTTAGAAAGCTCTATAGATGACCGTAATGTTACACGTAGTCCTTCAGCTGTGGAAGTTGTCAGGAATTCATTAGGACTTATTTTTGACTCTTTTAAGTTTTTTTCCCAATTATCAAGCCAAACTTCAGCATCTTCTAAAATCTAAAAAAAAAAGAAACAAAAATATAAAATACACAATTACTTTAAATTTAGTAATATCAAATGGAAACTCTTAATACCTTAAAATCCTTGCTAGACTTAGTAATACCTTCACTGGTGTAACGACGATTCAAGGCATCAAATAAATTATTTAAAAATAATGTAAATTCTTGAGTTTCCTCACTTCCCCCTAAACCACTAATTTTTTTACGTCTGTAAAATTGTACATGTAAGTAAATTGTACAAATAATATAATAAAAAAATTACTTCTTCTAATTGTATGTGTTTAGGACTAGTTAAATTTATTCGTTTTCTTGGAGATCTTCTTCTTTTTATAGGATTAGAAAGATATTTTGGTCCAGGAAACAAGCATCACTTATTAGTATTGCATCACTTTTTAGTGTAGGATATTTTAAATTTACCTAAAAAGAACAAAAATATATTATATATCTATATAAATATTACTATTTTAATAAGCATTAAGATAAAGAATAAAAGTATAGCTAATTATAATTACTTCACCACTATCACCAACTCCAGATGTCCATGTTCTAATAATCTGATCGTCTGTAAAATGTTTAGCACATACAGCTGTGTTTTTAGAAACTGTCAAATTTTTTCTGGGTATTGCTTTAATCCACTTCTTTTGCAAAACTTCATTTTTGGGAAATGCGAAAGTTGATACTATTTCTTTATTATTTTTATATCCTGTTTCACAGCCAACTACACAACATGAACGAGTCATTTTTCTTATAAAGAAACAGTTATAACAAATATTCACAATATCACTAACTCACTGTCGTTAATCGAATAAAATAAAATCAAAAACAAATTATGAAAGTAAATTAGTAAACTACTAAACTACAATACAACGAAATAACAAACAAACGCAAAAAGAGCGATTGAGCGCCAAATTACTAGAATATTAACCCTACTTACTACTAGCGCTTTATAGATGTGATAAAAATATGTACTATCCAGCCGTAACGTGTTCTGACCGGCATGCAGCTATACAATTTAGATAGGCGTAAGCTAACCTGTATTATCTTAAACCGTGGGATACATAGAGTTATTATCAATAACAGCTGTCGGAAGAAATACAGTCCACTAGTGACGAGTCAGTCGCTACTCGCTACCAGTCGTCGTTGCTAAGATCGTACGTACGGGGCATCGAACCGCTCTCCTCGTATATCGTTGTGAATTTGTTATTAATAAAATATAATATCGTTGTATTGAAAATTAAACCATTGCTTTTTTTTGCCTTCGGGTCACATCGCAACCCGTAAAACATTAAGCGTCGTTCCATGGTCCTTCGGGCCGGATGAGTACGTAACGTTATTAGGCCTATGTAGTGTAATTTGTTTTTTCGAAAAATCGTAATAGTGCGTGTAGTATCGCGCACTTCGAAACTCATAGCGTCGAAGAGTTAAGTGCCTAAGGTCTATTAAAGCATATCGTTCGTAAAAAAGTTTAATTTCAATAACAAATAGTGTACGCGGCTAGCATAATATAAGTTATACTCGTATATCGTTGCGGCTCGTTTTTTTATTATATATCTATTTCTTCGTAGTTAATCGTAATCGGTTATATTTTAATCGAAATAAATTTAAAATTCGTACGTATATCAGTGAATATTATAAGTTTATATCCGTTAAGAAGCCGTGTGTGTCATTACATCGTAAAAATTTGAGAATTGGTACTAGTCGTTGCTCGTTGCTTGACCAATTTTCGATAATTGTCGCCATTTTTTTTTTTTACCGTTGCAACAGCACGTACGCCGTTAGCAATTAGTATACACCGGGAGTGATAAGACGTCGCGTCAACATCGAGTCAACGTTGCATAGCAACGGAGTGTCGCGCGTTATACATAGAGTACATGTATTATTATCGTTGTTTACATAAAGAGTGATTGCTAATTATCAATATCGCCGTATCGTATTGTAGTTTAAAAATTTGTTTATTATTGAACTACTACTGATCATATTTTTGTCCGGTAAAGAAGTTTGGATCAATTGAACATCAGTACAGGTCAGAGATTTATTCATTATACTTCTATTTCCTTAATTTAATTCCAATTCCTTTAGACAAGCTTTCTCTTTGGTTAATACAATAAGTAGTGTTAGTACAATTTACTGTCGAATTGCGTTACCTTAGAAGAATCTTCGAAATTATAGTGTATTGTGTAGGGCCGACAAGATAGGTCGTAGGTAATACGATTCGTGTTGAATAAAGCGTACATAACAATCGAAATAACAAATATTTTATCATGTCGGAAGCGAGCTCCCTCATAAGTCGTCGCGGAATAATAAAAGGCCAAATTACGCGTATTCTAAGCTACACGCGAGGTGAGAAACATCGAAATAGATCAAATAAAAAGTCGGAAAGATCGTTTGAGAGAATTGTTTAAAGCATTTGAAGAAGTTCAGTCATTAATCGAAGAAGAAACCGGCCTAACGGAAGATGGTGAAAAATATCGTTCGGAATTTGAAGATTTGTATTATACAGCTATGGCAAATTGTGAAAAAATAATTAAAGAAGAAGAACCATTAGAAAATATTAATCATGCGCGTAATAATGGTGAAACGTTTAACAACAGCGCCGCCGGTAGTAATCAAGTGCCATCGGTAAACTCGTCACTCGCGTCTGCAGTAAAGTTGGCTGCTCTAAAAATTCCAAAGTTTACTGGATCGTATGCCGAGTGGGCGACATTTAGTGATATTTTTACAGCTCTAGTGCATAACAATGACTCACTAACCGAAATACAAAAATTCTTTTATTTACGTTCGTCACTTGGTGGTGAAGCCGAAAAGTGTTTACAATGTTTAGAAACCAGCGCGGAAAATTATAGAACCGCGTGGCAAACATTAATATCGCGTTATAATAATAAAAAAGTTTTAGTACAAAATCACACAAGAGCATTGTATAATTTAGCTGCTGTCACGTCAGAGACCGCTATTCAATTACGTCAATTAATCGATGGAGTAAATGGTCATATTAATGCGCTGCAAATGCTTGGACAGCAACCTAAATTATGGGGATCATTCTTAATCCATTTAATAACGACCAAACTCGATAAAGGAAGTCTTCGTGAATGGGAAACTATATCGCAAAAAAATGAAATTTCTAGTGTAGAAAATTTACTCGAATTTCTACAAAATAGATTTCTCGTATTAGAGGCAATAGAATCGTCGAACGGAACCATTGCCCAGTCAATACTTAGTGCGTTGCCCAAAAAATGGCCAAATAGAACATCTGCGCATGTATCGACAAATGAAATAAAATGCTTTAACTGCTCAGGTGGGCATACTATTTATCGTTGTTCATCATTTTTAGCCTTGTCAGTGAATGATCGTATAAAAAAGATTGTTGAACTTAAGTTATGTAAAATTTGTTTACGTTCACACCCTAATGTAAAATGCCAGTCTCGTCGTTGTGTAAAATGCTCACGCTCGCATAACAGTCTGTTACATTTTACAAAAACTAGCAACTCAAATTCTGAAAATAATACTATAGTAGAGAGCATACCTACCTTAAACAGTAGATTTTCAGATCAGTCGAACGCAAGTGCATCACCATCAACATCGTTAAATGCTCATGCATCGAAAGTCGAAACAAGCGCGTCTGTGTTGTTAGCGACGGCCGTAGTTAAAGTATATAGCGTAAGCGGAAAGTCAACAATGTGTCGTGTATTACTTGACACAGGTTCACAAAATAATTTTATGACCGAAGAGGTGTGTCAATTATTAAAATTGCAGCGCACGCCAATATCGTGTTCTATCGCAGGCATCGGTCAGACATTACAAAAATCATCGTACGCTGTTAATGCCACAATCGAATCACTTGTATCGGATTATAAATCGATTTTCGAATTTCTGGTGTTACCTAAGTTGACAAGTAAAATTCCATTAACACGCGTAGACACGTCCTGTATACACATTCCTAAAAATATAACGCTTGCTGATCCACAATACTATAAGCCACAAAAAATTGATATTATTTTAGGGGCAACAGTATTTTTTGAACTGTTACGAAATGGTCGTTTTCAACCCGTAGAAAAAGGTGTGTTCTTTCAAGAAACACATTTCGGTTATATCATAAGTCAGCGGTTCCCAAACTTTTTAAATTCACGCCACCCTAAAAATTAAAAAAAATAATTGCGCCTCCCATAAAAAATTAATTACAAATTTATAGTATTTAAATATACAAACATTTTTATTTTTATGAAAATATAAGTTAACAGTAAATATTATTAAACTTCAATTTAAAGTATTACAAAATACAATGCGTATTAATATTTAAACTTAATGCGAACAATGTGCTTGTTTTCTGTTTAATAATTCTTCAAAATTAGGTAGCAATGTTGTGACAGCCATACGCATTACCCCGAATCAAGTATATTATTGTACGAATATAACGCAACTTTAAGTAAAAATACCATTGATTTTATAATACATAGATAAGCAATTCTATAGAGTAATTTGGTTTATTATTATTTTTTTTCATCAGTATGAAATATTTGTTTGGAATAGTTATGACATTTCAACAAAATTATTGTTGATTTAAAAATATCAATATTTACCACGAGGCTCGCGCCTCCCCTGCCAAAAGCTTGCGCCTCCCAAGGGAGGCGCGCCTCACAGTTTGGGAACCGCTGTCATAAGTGGTCAAGTATCTAATACCGTAAATAAGTTAAATAGTTCAATTGTATCGTATTTTGCAAGTACAGGTGAAAATGATATGCTCAGATTAGAAGAAAAAATTTCCAAATTTTGGCGATCGGAAGAAATTTTACCTGACGAATCATTTTCATTAGAAGAAAAATTGTGTCAACGCCATTTTGATAATACCGTCAAAAGAGAGCAAGACGGAAGGTTTACTGTTAGTTTACCATTTCGCGATTCAGTGGCGAATTTGGGAGAATCGAAAGACGTAGCAATGAGACGATTTCTCGCGCTAGAGCGACGTTTGAACGCAAATAAGTCGCTTAAAGACGATTATATTAAATTTATGGAAGAATATCAAAGTTTAGGTCATATGTCACCCGTAGAGACATATGATGTTAATCGACATTATTTTTTACCTTATATTTGCGCACATTCTGGTTAAGTGGTACTTGCCAGTATCCGGACTTAAGATCCAGAATCGTGAATATTTTCGCACCCCGCATTTGTCGAATTAATTTGTTTAAGTCGGGCATCGGGTACGCGTCGGATTCAGTTACTTCGTTTAGGCGCCTATAGTCGACACAGAGACGGGCGGTTCAGTCTTTCTTTTTCGCAAGAACTATCGGCGCAGCCCATGGAGAGGTGCTAGGTTTGACTAGACCTTGTTCCTCCATGTCCCTAATCATCTGGTCAATTATCATTTGTTTTGCTGTTGGATATGGGTACGGTTTGAGTGTGATAGGTGTGGGATCTCTTAACACGATGTCGTGCTCGATCAACTTGGTGCGACCGACGTTCTCGCAGAATACATCCCCATACTTGTTCAGTACCGAAAAATATTTTGCGCGCGTCATCGAGTCACCCTGTATATCAAGTTGAGAGAGATCGGGAATCTTGTTGGGGGTGGTTTGTCGTCCTTTCCAACAAGCCGATGTTCTCCTATGAGACCCTAAATGTATCGTGCAAGTAGCGTAGTCCCAGGAGACTTCGTTGTCAACGAGAAAGTCATGTCCTAGCAACAGATCGCAGCACAAGTCATCCAGGATGGCCGCCGTGAACGTGATAATTAGGTCTCCTATCTTGGTTTCGAACGCGACGGTCCCACCGGTTGTCCGGATGTGACCGTCAGCCATGCGAACTGAAGTTGTTAGTCCGTCTTGGGGAGTACCAAATTGTTTTGCAATATTCGGATTTACGTATGATTTCTCAGCTTGTGAATCTAATAACGCTGTAACGAAGCCTGACACAAATTCAAGTTCTACCGCAGGGGTAGGTATTTTGTCTGGGCATGTTCGCGTGGCGCTACTAGTCCTATGTAATGCATTTGAGCTGGGCAACTGGTTAGTAACCTCGAACGCGGGACCTTGGTGCACGGTGTTAATCGTACTCACAAGGTTGTCCGTTTCGATTGCCATTATGCTCTCCTGCACTACCTCAGGCACAAGCTGAATTTCCGGAGGGGTAGCTATTATGCTGTCTATCCCTATCGTCGCGCTTGCGGTTGTATTAATCTTATTCCCTATTGCCTTTGTCCCTACGTGGTGTGTGATGGTCTGCCTACCTTTGGGGTGGTGGACCTGACTGTGATTTTGTATGTTGGGGGTTTGAGGGGTGTAAGACAATTTTCCGCGTTTGAGTTTGCGAGTGACGTCGGAAACTTGAACATTAACGGTGCATATTTTTGAGGGCGCTTGTGCGGAAATCGGAGTCCTAGGTGTCGATTTGGTCGACTTCCGACGCGATTTTCGCTAAACGCGGCTGTTAATAATATGACCGTCCATAATGCCGAATATGCTTGGTGATGTGTGGTGAAGTGTTGAGTCGGTGGAGTGGACTAGACTCCGCCGGCTCACTGGTCGTTTCCCGAAACCGTGGGTCATTGAGGACAGTCACTATTCCAGTGAGGTCCTCCGCAATACCTATACGCGCTGGGGGGCGGTCTATTCACCGTGGCGCGTGTATTCGGGTGGCTTGCGCTCAATTGTTTGACTGGTCTCGTCCTACCGGGTTTCGCGCTGCGTACATTTGATGTGTACGGCGGCGTGCTCTGTATGGAGTCCAGGACCCCGGCGATCCGTCGTAGGTCGCAGAAGGTCACTGGTCGCTGCAGTCGTACGTGAACGCGGAATTCGTCGCGCGTTAATCCGGCGAT
>JAIUCT010001498.1:0-13416 GCA_021307375.1 Tetraneura akinire | reverse complement strand
ATTATAATTTGGTTTTATATGCATTTAGATGAACCTAAATATTGTATAGTGACAATAATAATAAATGTTACTTCTTGTATTTATATTTTATATTGCATTTTGCATTTATAGACAAATAATTTTTGTAATCTTAAAATAATGTAAAAAGTAGGTATATAAATTAAATAAATTTGAAAATATTAAATTTATTCATTAGTTTCCATTTAAGAATAATAAAATAAGCGAAAAATCGTGAATAGAAAAAAATTACCCCTAGGGCCCTAGCGCGTATAAATGAGTCTACAAAAGTGGTGTGCGTTACGACGGGTTAAACAACAATTTCATAATCAAAGGTGGCTGATTTGAACATATTATTTTAACTTTTGTATTGGCTGTATTTGAGGCCCTTCTGGAACTCAAGGTCAGAGCTGTCCCTTCAGTTTGCGGGGCCCATATTTATATATATATATATATATTATAGCCTTTATAGGTAAAAACGCGAGGCCTGTTTACCCACGGAAAAGCGCGGGGCCCGCGCGAGGGCCCCGCTCACCCCGCCATGGGACTGCTCAAGGTCCGTGGTATGCACAGATTATCTGTGCATATCTGTGGTGGTATGTGACCAGTGATCACTTACATCACTTTGTTTTTATCACGGTTATCTACATAGGTTGGAGCTCGCGGCTATATTACACGTTTATTTGCTGTGTCGAAGTGGCGACCGAGGTGAACTAATAGCGCTAGTAGTCACTGGCCCTCTATTTACATTTACATTGAAATATATTCAATATAATATTATGTACATTGATTTGTAATAATGTAATTACTAATTATTAATTAATAAGAAATATAAATATTTATGAACAAATGCCATACATAATACGTATTGTATTATATAAATTATTAATAATAATTAATATTGTCAATTATTGTAGCTACCTAAAAAGTTTAAAGTTTTAAATATTATGTGTAATGTGTTAATTTATATAGTGTTAGTGTTAAATAGTTAGTTATGTACTTCAGTACTTGTGTAACTAAACAAAAACAATGGTAAAGTGTATAATTGTTGGTTGTACATCTGGTTATAAAAGTAACCCAGAGAAAGTACATTATTTTAGTGCTCCTAAGGATAAGGAATTACGAGCAAAATGGCAAAAATGTATTCCAAGGAAAAACTTTATTTTAAGTGATACATCTTATGTTTGTGAAAAACATTTTAAAGAATTTGAAATTATTAAATTTTGGGAATCAGGTTCTGTAAAGGTAAATAATTAAAACTTTAATAATTATAATATAATATTTATTAATAGGTATATCTAAATATATAATTTAATTTTTAGTAAATACTTGAATTTTTGAACACTGTTGAAAATTCTTTTAGTAAACACTGTAATGATTTTAATGTTTTTGAAAAAGTAATTAATGATATTACACAAGAAAATTTTAATTTTAAGTTTAGTTGTACTTTTCATAAAGTTGAAGTTGCTTCTGAAGTAATTATATACTTTCTTCAAATGAGAATGCGACAACATACATATCAAGAAAATATAAAATTTCAAAAAATTACTAGGGAAAAGAAGAAAATTTCTAAATTATACAATACATAAATTATTTACCTATTCTAATTGAACTATGTAACTTTTTTCTAGTCAATATTATTAAAAACAATTTTTCTATTTTATTTCATAAATATATGTTTTTATGTGCATGTTTTTTTATTGCTTTAAAGCTTCATTATTATTTATATGCTTTATGAATATTCAGTCATAAAATACTGATTGATACTGCGCTTATGGGAAGTGAGAAGCTAAACTCTAGTAGTATTATTTTAAAGTCTGTATTAATTAAAAATAATATTAAATTTAGTCAATTAAAGCTACATTTTTATTAAGAAATTAATTTTTTCTATATTCTGTATGTATTAATATAAATACACATAGTTTATTTTACAGATTACATGAATATTCACTCATATAACAATTTATGATTGATACCTATTGTAGTACAACTATGAAGTACCTATCAACAAATAATACAGGCAGTTAATTCAAATTTATAAACCATAATAATTAGTGTATAAAAAATAAAGTTTATAAATAATAAGCAAATATTTTAATTACTTGGGTAGTATATAATTTTATGTGTATTTTTTTTTTTATCAGTACAATCCCAAATATTGTAATTCAAACTGAATATTATTTTTCATTCTTGTAGTGTTGATTTAATATATTTATAATTAGTAATAAAGTCTTCAATACATTTATACATATAGAAATATAATTCAAAATTTGTTCCTAATATTTTATTTTTTGAATAATGTAAAGCTACAAATCTACAATTCTGTTCGTTAAAAGTTATTTAGTTTCTATGAAAAAAAAATAGTCATAAATAAACATAAATAAAAAGAATATATCGGGTCGGTGACTACTAGCGCTAATAGTTCACTCTGTCGCCACTTCGACGTATGATAAGGGCGCGAGCTCCAACCTATGTAGACAACCGTGGTTTTTATATTTTAAAAAGAAAGTATTTAACAATACTTAGTATCCTAGGCTAGTATGTATGACGCCGTCCATCATTATTTAAGGCGTTCATGCTACATAAAAAAAAAAAAAAAGCTGAGGGCCTCGGCAGCGTTCGCTGCCCCGCTGCCCTGGCCAGGCCGACACTGGTGTGATATTGAACGGAGTTTTAGCATATATAAAAACATACTAAGGTCAAAGATCGTTCATTTTTGAATATTTAAAACATCATGTACCTAATTGTTTAATATAATTCATTTGAGTAGCTTTATCAATTTTATATCAATTAATATTTTTAAAAATACAGTGTACATAATGTTAAAAATATAATATAAATATATTATTAATTGAATAAAAAAAAATAACATATTCATATATATCAGTTTCTTTAATTGACAACAAATAGCACAAATTAATTAACATACAAATAATTAAAAGAGTAGATATGACACGATTAATACAATACAACACTAGACCGATCAGCACACTTGCCACACACACACCATACTCACTCAAGTCGCTCATCTACCCAGTGCTCGGGATCTCCCCTCCGTTCTCAAGCAGTGCTGAATCTTACAAAAAAAAAGTTAACACTCGGCGATCCTGATCCTTAAGCGCCCTCGCTTACTTCTCTCTTCAACTTATTCCATATACATTCTATTTACAAATTTTTAATATTTTATACATTATTTTTTTTTTTTATAAATTTTTTTATTTACAATTGGTAATCATTTAAATGCTTTGGTATCTCCTTCTTTCGTTGGGGTCTTTCCCTCTTATATGGTTCTTCCTTCTTCTTAGTAGTCGTTTCGTCCTGAATGTATATCTCCTCGCCTTCGTTCTGATCTTTTAATTCTCTTGCATCTTCAGGGTCACTTGTTACTTCGTCTTCGTCTTCATTCAGTTTGTAACACTTTAGGTTGGTTGCATGCGCGGTTGTAGCATACTGTCTACCTTCTATGTTTCGGGATAGCTACTATTAGATAGACATCGTTTGGTAACACCTTTGTAACCACCAATGGACCACGATACTTTTGTTGTAGTTTCGTTGATACTCCGGTACTCACTGTTCCTTTTTTAAGAAAAACAACTTCTCCAACTTCATATTTCACTGGCTCGGCATGCTTTCCTGCATGTCTTATTGCCCATCTTTGGTGTTCCTCTAATATGCGTTGCCTGACTTGCTCTTGCAACTGGGTCACGCTTTTATAAGTGTCCTCAGTCACGGTGTTCCGCAGTAACCCATCTGTTATGCTCGGATAATAACCATATAGCACATGAAATGGCGTATCCCCTATGGTCTTATTTACCGCATTGTTTAGGTGACTCTCTATTTCCGCTATTTTCCGATCCCATGTTTCTTCGGTTTCAGCTGTAATCTGTAGTAATGGTACTAAGGTTCCATTCACACGTTCCACTTGACCATTTGATTGTGGATGTCTCACCGATATCAATGAGTGTTTCATACCCATTTCACTACAGAATTGTTCAAACTGTCGGAAGTATACGCAGTACCCCGATCACTGATGAGTCTCCTTGGTACTCCAAACATCAATTATGAACGCCTTAAGAGACTTAATAAGTGCTCTAGCTCCGGTATCTTTCACACTATACAGCTTGACGTATTTTGTTAAATTATCAATTATTACAATGATATAAGAATTTCCTGACTTACTCCTGATGTATGGTCCCAAATGGTCTACATTTACTATTTCAAACGGTCTGCTCCCTGGTTCAACTGGTTGCAACTTCCATCTCTGAATTTCTTTTGGTTGTTTAGTTAATACACATTCTGGACAACAGTTAATGTGATACCTAACGTATCGTCTCATCTTGGGAAAATAGTAATGTTCCATGATTTTATTTACAGTTCGGTCAACACTGAAGTGTCCCATTAGATCATGGAATTTAATTACTATTGATTTCCGCATGGCATTCGGTACCATCCACAGTAAATGTTCTCCACCTTGGTGTTGCACTTTTTTGTATAACATTCCATTCTTCAATTCATAATTCTCTACCCGTTTTTGATCTTGTTGACCATGTTGATCTAGTGCATTCAGAATGTTGATCAGCTCTCTGAGTTGTTGATCACTTCGTTGTATGGATATTACATATTCATGTTCAGATATGGTCAATAGTACTCCCACGTTACTATCTATCTCACTTTCGGTATCGGTAGGTGTTTCCACGGGTGCTCTACTCAATGCGTCGATATGATTCATTTTGTGTCCCGGCCGATGCCTCACCTCGTAATCATACTCGCTTAATAGCGTTGCCCATCGTGCAATTTGTGGACTTGTAGTCTTCTTGGTGTTGAGATGTACTAGTGCTTGACAATCGGTGACCACAGTGAATTTAATTTCCATTAAATACGGTCTCAATCTAGATATGCTCCATACCACAGCCATTAATTCCATTTTACTGGAGTGATAATTCTTTTCGGCTTCAGTAGCCAATAATAACAATTAAAACATATACGACGAATGTAAATTTATATGTAGTATTTTAGAAGAGGAAAGTGATGTTCATAATACAATATTAAATACTAATGGTAAATAAATAAAAAAAAAGGTAATGCTATGCGATGTTAATAAATTGTACTTCGATAAAAACAGACAACGCGTATGAAAAAGCTAAAATGTAGGTACATCAATAAAAAAAATATATTTATTATATTATAAAAAACCGTAATATGCATTATTATTATATATTATATAATATTATTTTGTATGCATTGGAATTTAAGAAAATTTACATTTAATTTAATGTTAGGTACTAAAATATTCTATAACTCATATTCTATGTAAATTTATATATTATGTATAAAAAAACATCTGTGTGCAACTGTGCAAATGTGCAATTACTATACTTAAAAATTTAACTTTTTTCTGTATTTAAATTCTTACAAGTTTACTTGTTACTAACACTATGGTCATTTTATAAAAAAAAAATAGTTTTTCTAGCAACTCCAAAACCCCCATTAAAATATTACCTAACCTATCATATAAGTTTCCGAGAAATGTTTACTCCCGAACCGATAACCTTAGAACCCTGATTCCAAAAGGACGTCATTCTACGTCCCTAGAAACTAGTTTATACGAAATTTGAACGTTCTACGTCGAACGGTTCGCCTGTTACAAATTTAAAAAAACTATGGCATAAAAATCTATAGGTCCCGCGTGGTGTCAATTATTACATAGGTACCATAGTTTTATTATAATTTATTTTGGCATAATACACAATAATTATGTCCAACGTAAAAAGTGCCGAAAATCCATAATATTGATTTAAAAATATCCGCGGTAATAATTGTGCACAAACAACGGATCTCGTACATATTTCTGCAGGGCCGTATCTTAACTTTTTAACACCTGGGGAAAATTAAAAATATACGCCCTTTTCAGGAAATTTCAGGGAAATGACCAGAATTAGTATTATTTTTTTTTATGAAAAATCAAGCACACTCACACAGTAGTGTGAGCACCAACCATTTATAAAGCCGTTTGCAATATTATACTGGACCAATAAATTATTTATCACAAATTATTTGAACAATTTTAGCTTGAAAACTAAAAAAAATTAATTTTTATATAATCAAGTAATATTTTTAAAAGAACTTCTTAATGGTGTATTGTATTTAAAGCTAAAATCTATGGTTAATATTTCTAAGTTTCAGGTTTAGAAAAAATAATATTGGTAATAATAACATTTATGACTTTTGTTTCAAAGTGCATTTTAAAAATTAAATTTTTAACATACGCCCGGGGATAAATCCCCGACTTCCCCCTTAGATCCGGCCCTGCATTTCTGTATATACGAGTCACAAACGTTTGGCATTATCAGAAATTTGAAATTCAAAGATGACGGCTTTTGTGCCTACAACCCCCCAAATTTGTTTTATCGATATCTCCGAAAATAATAGTGCACAAACGACGGGGTTTCGTGCACAAACGTGCACAAACAATGCACAAACGAAAGCCCCGGGTTTCATTTCAAAAATTCGTGGTGGGGGTGCGTACGTTTCTCCAGCACCCCCAAATAAAAATACTTATATCTCGGAAACTAAAAAAGCACAAACGATGGGATTTTCGGCACAAACGATGCACAAACGAAAGCCCCGGGTTTGGTATTAAAATTCTATGGTGGGGGTGCCAGGGAAATGGACCCGATAATAATAACGGCCTGTGAGCAATCTATTAGTCATGACAAATGTTTGATTGTATTGGTGGTTGATCAAAATTTAATACTTTACTTGATGCTGACTGAACTTCAAAATTATAAATTTCACTTGAACAGCTAGAGTCATTGGTGTGTATTGAAGGAAATTTTGCTTTGTCCCCTTCAATCATTTTCTTAAATTTAGATTGTGAAAGTTGTATTAAAAACTTTTTCATTTTTATTTAAAAATCAAATCGTCGGTGATACACACGTGGACAGAGAATGACGACGACGAAAAATTTACATAGGTCGCCGTTGGAAACAAGAAGATAAAAAAGACAAGCTTTAAAAGAAACATGCGAGCTAATGTGTGTACCGGACAACAACAACGGCAATAACTACTGCATAACGGTGACAAGCTGATAACGAACGGCGATAACAAAAATATTTCTAAATACAATAACCATTGATATTAAACGAATGTCTTTTCGAAGGAATAAATCCAATTGTTCCATGACGCTTTGCGCAACAATTTTAATGCTGATAAAATAAATATTATTAGAGAATCATTGAAAAATAAAAATGAAGATGTAATAATAATTAATTATGATAATGGTCATACTTATTTATGAGGTTATAAACGTTTAAATGTGTATTTTATTGACGAAACTGTGATTTTTTTTTTTTTTAAAGAACTGATTGTATTTTGACAAAAATTATTATTAATTTGTATTACGTTTATACTTTATAGTGTTTAGTATTAGAGATTAGACTATTAGTTATAAAATAAAATAGATTTATTTTGTCATGGGTGGATCTACACTAGCTGATAACACACATTAACCTATTAAACTTTGGGTGGAAAACGCTATTTGTTTATGAAAATATAAATGATAAGAACAAATATATATTATAATTACCTTATTTCTTTTATTTACTTATTTAAACGACACGACATTGAACTAAAAAGTTTTAAAAAAAAGGTGAACGCAAAAATTTTGGTACGGGCAGCTGCCCGTACGCTGGAACCACCACTGCGTACTAGTCGCTGACGAAGCATTTGCGTTCAACAAAAATTTGTTTAAACCTTTTCCTGGAAAGAATTTAAATAATAACAGGAGAATTTTTAACTATCGCTTATCAAGAGCAAAACAGAGCATTGAGTGTGCTTTTGGAATTATATGGAATTGGAGGGTTTTCAACTCTGCTCTTTTAGTGACACCAGATTTTGCTGTTGCTATAACGAAGGCGGGTGTGTGTTGCATAATTTTGTACGCTGGAGGGATGGATATAATTTCGAAAACAGTATTGATTGTAATATGGAAGACATTATGGACAAAATAGGCGTTGGAAATGCTCCTTCGAGTGCCAAAAATATAAGTGAGTATTTTGTACAATATTTTAATACACGTTTACATGCATTAAGCTGGCAAAACAAAGTGTTAGGTAAATGTGTTCTGTAAATAAATATTTAAAATATAATTATAATTTGTATACACGGAAAAAATTGTTAAGTTTTCTTTATATTTACACATAACTTCAATTTTTTTACAGAATAACTAAATAAGTTCCTAATTATTTAATATTTTTTATAAATTTTAATAAAATTTGTTAATTAAGTTACTACTGTTGCCTCTTCTAAGGAATATAATATAAACCATCCTAGTGGTATAAATATAAAACTTTTTACAAAAATACCAAGATAGGGAAATGGTTCTAAATTTTTATAATTCAAAAAAACATTTAAATGAGGCTATGCGGAATAAGTTAGTATCTGTTATAATTAAAGACCATATTCAAAATCATGAAAATTTAAATTGATCAAAATGTATTGCATTGGCCAAGGCCCAAGTGTATAGAAATTTTATATTAAATATAAACATAAAAGTAGGTATATCATTTTTATTAGTAACTAGTAAGTATATTTTACATTTAATTTATATTTATTTAATTTTTACTTTTTTTTTAATACTTTTTTAATAAATAATTTGTTAACATTTTTCCAGAATGAAAATGAATTAAAATCTACACTTTCAAGTAAAATTGACAAATCATTTTCATTAAGCCTGACAGTACAGCTATTTGTGGTATATATATATTGGTCCTGAAAATTTGAATGATAATTCTATTTCACAAGTTGGAAACTATTTTGAAGGCATTTGATATTTGCTTCAAAAGCTATTATTTTCTTAATCACAAATACCCATTCGAAGCACAACAAGTTGTGCGTTTTGTACAATTATTTTTTTATAAAATAACAGAAAGTAGAGTTGAAAAAAATTATAAATTTAGTATGTATATGGTATATCTTTAGAATATTTAGGCAATATAAGTGCAAACCATCAGATTAATGTATCAAATGGCTTAATTTTTATACCAATAAGGTATAATTAGCTTGGTCAGCTTGTAATATATGTAATAATTAATTAAATTATTTTATTATTATGTATAAGTTTTTATTTAATAAAATAAAAATAATTAATATTAATAAATTTATTTGTATTTAAATTTTTTCATATTAATGGTATTACCTATATATTCTATAATTAATTTCATATTTATAAAAATATTTATATAAATATTCTCAAATAATAATACTTAGTATTTTCAGTTAAGATATTTAGGACATAGGTACACATTTCAAATAAAATTTCATGTTTTTAATTAAAGAATTAATTTAAAAAAATTACTATTATTTTAGTTGACTAAACTTGTAAAATTATATTATATATATTAATTTTAAATAAACCTTTTAGTATTTTTAACTATAGATTAATGATTATTATATTTTAGATTCTGAGCGAAGCGAGAATATTAGTATGCGAGAAACGGGAGTCGGAACATAGATTGAGTGTCAATCGGGTGTCTGAAAAACGAGAGTAACGAACCGTCAAGTGAGGCTGCAAGGGCTTCTTATAGGCATGCCCCCTGATTAGTATAATTGTTAATAGGGAGCGCTGAATAATATTATATAAGATTAATATTGAATTATAATTTGTAGTGGGGGTGAGATGGGTATTCTCTAATATGATTGGTATTAGTCGTATTGCATCACTATTTCTTATTTCGTTTATTGTAACAAAGACCAATATTAATATATTACAAAATATTTAAATAATTTAAATAGTTTAAGTAATTGAATAACTAAATAACAACGGCAATAATCATTATTATTATTACTTCATTTTTTTCTGTGTAAATTACTTATTGTATACAGAAGTCACAACAGGAAGACACAATTTTTCTCTAAAAATACACAATAATTATAAATTATACTGTTTAGTTGAATGATTTAGTAATAGATTATTTTAAATTGTAATAGTTACACAGAGAATTTTCCAGCTGAAGTTATTATTAAAGGTTTATTACTATTCTTCTGAGGGGTAATATATTCAAGAGGCAAATTATCACCTTTACAACGTGAACTGAATAAATATAATTTATAGTTAAGTTCAGAAAATACATGTTTTATTTATGTAATAAAGAAATAATAATTTTTAGTATATAATATTTTATAAACTTAATTTATAGGAATAGCATTTGGTTTTAATACTTTTTTACCATTATATATAGAAGACATCACATAATCATCCTTTGAAAAATGCAAAGAACAAACAACAGCTAAATATAATTATTTCATGTTTGAATAAATATTATTCATTTAGGATACTGATGTAAATAATAAATATTATTGTTGATTAAGAATCGGTCTTACCCGAATTGAAATTTATTTTTTCCTATCTATAATATTTTGGCCAAATGTTATTTGTTTGTTCCAGCGTCCCTTTTAACTGGGTCTTTTGGAAATCGATGTAACATAATTTGTGGATTTTTCACCAAACTTTTTTTTTACTACCACTATCACATCCAAAAAACTCACAAACTGGCATTTTGTAGACAAAAGAATAGCTTTAATATGACTTTAAAAAAATACTATACCGGATATCCAGCTTCCAGCAACTTATATAAACCTACTATAATTATTTATCAATAAATAATTGACAAATTGATTGCATTTGTTTATATTATATCATAAACATAATAGTTATATCAATATATCATAATAGATTTATATATAAAAATAATATAATGACGTCAGATGTAAAAAATAATTTATACCATCTATTTTGGTATTTTGTCAATTATTTAAAATGAACATAATTTTGTATTTTGGCGGGAAATGGGTGAGTCATATATTTATTAACATTTAATATATAATTTTATAATTTACAAAATATACAAGTTATACCTACTTAGATATAAATTAAATAACACAATTGATAATTTGTATTTATTTATTTTCTTGTCAATTAATTTTAATAATTAAATTACAATTAAATTTATATTTATTTAATAAAAAAAAATGTTTGTTTTACTTTTTTAATATCTCTATTGAAAAATATTATTAAATAATAATAGTATAAATATAAAACACGTGTGTGATGTATTTCTAAAACGTAAATGGGCAACAGATTATATAACTTATTATGTATAAATGTTTAATAATATAATATTACCATTTTTATTACAATTAAAATATATAAATCAACTATTTTTAAATGTTAAATAATTTAGATACTATTAGTTTTGCAAATAATTTAATGTTATAAAAAAATATTTAATTACAAAATAAATGTAACTTTTTGAAATTTAATTTAATTTAATTGAAATTTAAATTTAAAACCCATTAAGTTATTCACATAAGTATATTATTTTATTAAGACATTTATTTTATTTTATTTTATTTTTTTTATTAATATAGGTAACAATTATTTTTCATATATATTTTATTACCTAATAATTTATAATTTTAAAATTACTAATAAATTTTCATTTTTACAGGAGATTGTGAACCAGCAATTTTACCAACTGGAAATGCATTAAGGATACAAAAATCAAAATTGCTTAAGGCAAACAAAAGACATGATGATCCTTTAATAGCATTAAACATTATGAAAAGTGAGGAAGATTTTAAATATGTCATTAGAGATATTGGATGTGATCCTATTTTTATTCATTATCATTCAAGCGAACAAATACATTTATATCGAACTTACTGCGAAAGAGAACGCAATCCAAAACTGATAATTGATGCAACGGGTTCAATTATTAAAAAATTTAATAGATTCGGTATAAATAAAACAAGTTCCTTTTACTTATATGAATGTGTTATGTGCGATGATATAGCTGGAAACAGTTTTACCGTTACTAATATGTTTAGTGAAAGACATACAATTATAGCAATAGCTAACTGGCTAGGAAAATGGGCTATATGTGCTGTAAAAAAACCTAAAATAACTGTATGTGATAATTCATTAGCACTTTTATCAGCAATAGCTCAAAGTTTTACTCAATATTCAACACTACAAGATTATATAAGAATGTGAGCAGATCTTTTAACTAACCATGTAGATTCAAGCCCTCATTGGATACCCAAGTGTTTCATTAGGATTGATGTGGCCCATTTTATTAAATTAACATGTAAGTGGGTGCCATTGAAAAATACACCCAAACGAGTTAGAGAAGTTATTTTAAGAGCAATCGGCCTAATGATTAAAAGCCAATCGTTAGCTGACATACGTTTAATGCTATTAACATTATTCACCGTACTAATCAATGACACTGATGGAATTAACATTAGTACAATTTTGAATACAGCATGTGAAAAACACAAACAAAATTTACTACAGGGAACATCTACAGGATTTCAAGATATTTTTTGTAAATTATAACCTAAATAAATAACCTAATTTAAGTTAAATTACTTTTTATTAATTAGTTTAATTGTTTATTCTCATTTATGTTTATTTGTAATTTTATTCTACTTACTCTTTATTTATAATACTGATAAAAAAAAAAAAAAAAATTTTGTCGGAATTAAATATAAATTAGAGATTACACAAAATTCATTTTGAAATAAATCCAAATAATATTTCCAATCTTGTAAATTATAAACGATTATCTAACTTTGTTACCTACTAGTTGAAATTAATTATTCAAATTTGAACTACAATAAAATAATAAAATATAGTAACTTTTACAAGTGCATAATATTGTATTCTAAATTTGTAACATAACATTTTTAATGGTATTTTTGTAGATTTTCAAAACAACTTTAATATAATAATGGCCAATGTAGACGATGTGAAGACCATGCGCGTACTCTTTTAGAAGAAGAATATGAGAGGCAAAATGAAGGGCTTGAAAGTTTTGAGAACCCATTTCAAACTTGGGCAACTTTAGTTTATGATGAGAGTAAAAATTTAATAGAAGAAGGAACTAGTATAAATCCATTTTACTGTCCTTCATTGGTACCCATTATAATTAAGTCTTTGAAACTTCTTCCATTGTGGTCAGGGGTTATGATCCCAATTTTTGGATATGAAGATGACATTGCTTCATCAGCAGCTGTAGAATCTAGTTTTAAAAAATTAAAGACTTTGACATTTAAAAATATATCATTACCAACAAATATTGAAATTTTCTTGGAAAACCATATCATTTCATTAAAGGGTACATCATTAATTCGAGGAAAAAGTAATTCAACTACACAAATATCATTAGAACAGCCAGATCATAGTATTAACGAAGAAAATATATTAGAGGGGTCTTTTGATAATGAACCAACACATATAACCAGTGTGGAATGCCCTCTATGTGCATTAGGTAAATAATAAATTATTTTATATTTTTATATTTTCATTATGTACGAGGGGCAATCAAAAAGTAAGTTGCATTTTGCCATATTTTTTGT
>JAIUCT010001477.1:0-26423 GCA_021307375.1 Tetraneura akinire | reverse complement strand
TGTTCCATACATTATGTTTTTTCTTTTAAATGATAATTAAAGAAAGGTGATAATTTTATTTTATATTGAGAAATTTAATTTTATATGGTAGGTATAAACAATTAGAAAAAGTTGAGCTGATACTCCTGCCGCACAGGATACAGGTGTGCGAATCATAGCGTTTAATTTTAATTCGAATTTGAATGCAATGATAAAACATTGCATTCGTAAAAACGATTCTGAGCGAAGTTCAGTCAGATTATAATTTTCGTTTGAACTAAAAATATCAACTTAAAACAGCTATAAAAGAAAATTGAGATTTGGGATTTTTCTAATATTTTAGTATGATGTTATGTAATATGTAAGTATACTTCAGTAAAATTTTCAGACCCTAATACCAAAAATTGCCAATTTTATCAAACATTATATACGTAAAAACGAGAATTTTACGAAATATTCAAAGTCCAATATTTTGTAGAAAAATTATTGTAACGGTTCCAAAATTTTACTACATATATATAATAGCTATGTGAGTACTCAAAAAAATTTTCAAGTCTCTATCTTAAAAATTGCCCGAGTTATCGAGAAATATAGAAATTGAATTCGTCAAAATTTCATTTTTCGTTTAAAATGCCGTTTTTCGTCATTTTTTCGAAGTTTTTTCTACCGCTTATAGTCAATTTTGAAAAATTCGAAAAATGACCTAAATAAAGTACCATCTACATCCACTTTTACATCTGAAACTCGCTATTCGTGAAAATCTAAGCATTATTTCGGGTAGTAAAAGTGTTTTCAGAATATTTATTTATACGTATGGATTCTAAGATTTTCGTTTTCCTAAAAATATCAACTTAAAACGGCTATAAAAAAAAATTTTGACAATGGATTTTTCTAATATTTTAGTATGATGTTAAGTAAAATGTAAGTATACTTCAGTAAAATTTTCAGACCAAAATACCCAAAATTGACAATTTTATCACACATATACGTAAAAACGTGAATTTTACGAAATATTCAAAATCCTATATTTTGGAGAAAAATTAACTTAATGGTTTCAAAATTTTATCATATATACATAGTACCTATATGAACTCCCAAAAAAATTTTCAAGTCTCTAACTTCAAAATTGCCCGAGTTATCGTGAAATATTGAAATCGAATTCGTCGAAATTTGAAAAATGCCGTTTTTTCGTCATTTTTTGGTCGTTTTTTCTACCGCATAGGGTCAATTTTGAGAAAATTGAAAAATGACCTAAATAAAGTACCAACTACATCCACTTTGCTACCGGAAACATATGATATTCGTGATAATCGGAGCATTATTTCGGTTTCGGGTAGTAAAAGTGTCTTCATACTTAAAAAAAAAAAGAAACAAAAAAAAAAAAAAATTGACACACATCATTGTAAAACCAATACATTCTTCGCTTCGCTCAGAATCTAATAATGTATAAACATTATTTGAAAGAAGTAGGAATACAAACCATTTTTATTATTATTGAAGGGCTAAATGAAAATATAATATTAGGTGCAGATTTTTTATCGTTACATAATGCCGTAATAAATTACGAACAAAATAAAATAATATTGTTAATTAACAACACACCCATAGAAAACGATTAAATTTTTAAGAACGGGATAAGTAATCATATAGTAAAAATTAATCACGTGATAAATGTAAACGAAAATAAAAATAAAGAACCACCGGATAAATTTATTAAATTAAATAACAATGAGTTAAAATTATTTAACGATTTATTAGATAAATATAATATGGTATTTCAAGAAAAACCGGGATTAGTTAATGGGTTCGAAGGTAGGATTAGATTAAATAATAATAAACCAATCAATCTTAGGCCGTATCCGGTACCCGAGTCTAAAATAAAGGCAATAAAAAATGCGATAAAAGAGATGTTAGAATGGGGAATTATCGAACCATCGTCGTCACCGTGGTCTAACCAAATTATACCAGTAACAAAAAAGGACGGAAGTATTAGGCTGTGTATAGATGCAAGGAAATTAAATACGTGTATCATACCCGACAGAGAGTGTCCAATACCCGTGGAACAAATTTTGTCTAAATTTCGTAAAGTAAAGTTTATCAGTACAATGTATTTGCGATCGAGTTATTGGCAAGTAAAACTTCGACCAGAAGATCGCGAACCTACGGCGTTTTTATTTATGGGAAAAAATTATCATTTTAAAGTCATACCATTTGGGTTAAATATCTCCGAGTCAGAATTTCAAAAATGTTTACATATGGTATTAGGACCGTTAATAGAAGAGGGATATGTATTTACATACGTTGATGATATTTTCGTGGCGTCAGATAGTTTTGAGCAACATTTGCAACATTTAGACCAAATTTTCAATAGTTTTAAAAAATATAATATGACCATAAATAGAGATAAATCCAAATTTTTTGTACAAGAAGTAAAATTTTTAGGACATATCATATCCGCGGGAGGGATTAAAATGGACCCGGAAAAAATAAAAGCTATTCAACAATTTCGCGAACCCCGTAATAAAACGGAAGTACAGCGGTACTTAGGGTTTTTAAATTTTTATAGAAAATTCATAAGTAAATTTTCTGATTTAATGGCACCATTATGTGAATTAATACGTAAAGATTATAAATGGAAGTGGGAGCCACGTCACCAAAAATCGTTCGAAAATTCAAAATCGGCGTTTTTAAATAATGTTATTATTCGTTTTCCCGACTATAACAAACCATTCCACGTAATGACAGACGCGTCGACTATAGCAATAGGGGCGGAGTTATTCCAATTAGACGAGGATGGGGAACATGAAACTATAGCATTTGCAAGTAGAATATTACAGGCGGCAGAAACAAGGTATACCACTATGGAGTTAGATACTTTAGGAATAGTATACGCATGTCAAAAATTTCGGAATTATATTCTTGGGTATAAAACTACCATTTGGACGGACCATCAGGCACTCACATTTATTAAAAGTTGTAAACTGTTAAATAGTCGTTTAACCAGGTGGATTTTATTTTTACAAGAATTCCAATTAGAAATTAAATATATTACTGGAAAGGATAATGTCATCGCAGACACTTTATCACGATATCCCACCTACGAACAGGAGATAGGGGAAGTTAAAATATATAATATAAGTAAAATAATGAAAATAAAATATAGTCAGAAATTCTTACAAAAGCTAACTAATTTAGGGACCTTTCAGGATAATGATAATAGATTATCAAAATTAAAAAATAAAGTTAAAAACAACCCACAAATCGCGGTAAATCATATAATACAAAATAATATAATTTTAGAACAGATAGAAAAAGATAGGCCATGGCGAGTAATGATTCCGGAGGATTTAATAAACGATATAATATGGGAAACACACGAGTGTTTTGGGCATGTAGGCATTAATAAAACATATAAAATAATCAAAGAAGATTGTACCTTCAGGGGAATGTCGAAGAGAGTTGCGAAGTTAATTAGGACATGTGAGTTATGTCAAAAGGCTAAAACCTTCAATAGAAATACCGAAGGTCCGCAGGTAAATAACATACCCGGGAAACCATTAGAAACAATATCCATAGATTTAATGGGTCCACTGCCATCAGGTCGGGGTGGAGTCCAGTATATCCTGGCGGTAATGGACATATTTTCAAAATACGTCAGATTATTTGCTATCAAAAGAGCTAAAACCATTATTATTTTAAATAGAATTTTAAAACAATTTATACTTGAGGAAGGAATTCCAGATTATGTTTTAACTGATAATGGGACTCAGTTTAGATCGAAGAAATGGTAGAGACTTTAAAGGGAATTGGTATCGAGGCTAGGTTCACAGCGGTGTACAATCCTCAGGGAAACCCTGTAGAAAGAGTGAACAAAGAGATAGGAAGGATATTGAGGACATACTGTCATGACAAACATACTAGTTGGGACAACTACCTTAAACAAGTTGAGAATTGGTTGAACCATAGTATATCTGATACAACTTAAAGGACTCCTTGGGAAGTTATAAAAAGGAAACCACCCATGAGGCCTATTACGGAAATAATTAAAATCCCTAGGGTAGATAATAATAGTGATGTAATTGCCATTGTAAAAAATCATATTATTAAAAAGGCACTGAAACGAAAAGAAAAGGCAGATAAGAATAAAAAGTTTATAAAGTATACCGTAGGACAATTGGTATTAGCTAGGGCACACCCGCAATCCTCGGGCTTCGCAAGGGAAATTAAAAAAATGTTTCTATTATATTGTGGGCCAAACAGAAAAAGAACAGATAGAAAACGTTAGGAACCTTAAGCCGTACCACCAAAGACAAGAAAATGCCAACCGTCAAACCACACTGGGAAGACAGCATTCTGAAGATGGAGACGAGGGATCAAATGGTGGAACGACTCATGGGAAAGTTACCAGGCGAGGATGAGTTATTAAATTTCATATGGACGGATGATGAGAACGAGGTGGTCAAATCATCCGACGTACCAAGCAAAAACATCACCATAGCCGAACGCAAAAGAGCAGCGCAAATAGAACGTCAACAGAAGGCCAAAATAACAAACGGAAACCGTAGTATGGAGACTTTTGAAATACCGGCACTCTGGGATAGTCCGCCAATGAAAATTAAAGGACCAGATCAGGGAAGTTCCGACCTAGAGGACATGATACCCGAGGCAGGGCAAACTAACAAAACAATAGAACAAATAATTAAAAAGATCTGCAGAAACATACACCTAAAAAAAGGGGTGGTAAAAACTAAAGAAAAGAGAGTAATGATTACCACCATCTTAAAAAAGAAGGGGTACCCATTACCGAGTAATGCAACTCTGAAGAAATTGGCATACGCCAAGTAACTATGTTAATAGCAATTAGCAAGTATATCAAATATTCAAATTGAAAACCCAAAGAAACGGAACTACAAAAGATTTGGCTCGGTAAGCAACTATGATTACCAAGTTGGTACCAACCCAAAGGGGAAGTAGCTGACGCGTCACAGTTCCTACGGTGGACCAACAGAGGGCGCCAGAAGCGAAAACCTCTTTGTGACTACGGTTATACAAAATTAATTTAATGTAAATAATGTAAATTATTAAATAAATAAAAAAGAAAATATGAATAAATAATATGTAAATAAAATGTGATTTAATTAGTAATAAAAATATAATAAAATTATCATGTTTTTTTATATTTAAAAAAACGTATTTTGTTATAACACAAAGTCTCGTATGTTGGCCGGCGTAAACTAGTATATATAGGGGTCTATAACATACGTCACTTTGCCTTTAGGTTTTTGTCTTATACTTTTAACGGTGCTTCACATTAATTTGTGCAACCGTGCTCAGTAGTATTTGGATACAAGCTTGTTTTTCTAGTAATTTATTGTGAATTGTGATACCTATAATATTTAATATTTTATTTTTAATAGTTATTAGTTCTAATATATTAATAATCTTTCAACGGTGTTTCACGTCCGTGCAACCGTGATTCGGGATTATTGATTATTCTAATTTTATAATTTCAAATAATAATTTCTATAAATAATAAATTTCCTTAAACAGTAAAAATCTTTATCTTAATCTTTATCTTTATCTATCGATCTTTTCTTTCCTGTCACGAACCTGCAAATCCTATAGGAATCTGTAAGTACGGTATATAAACATACTTTAAGGCGTCTTGAATGGCAACGGTGCTCTACTTCTCAGTATAACCGTGTTTCTAGTCAAGACCAACCCAAAATACTATAATAATAATTTGATAAATCTTATCGGCACGATTAAACGGTGTTCCACTCCTGTGCAACCGTGGTCAATCATACCGACTTATAATTATACCATTATTAAAACTAAAATTATCTATTATAACGTTTTCTACCAAATGAAAATATAAATTAAGGGGTTAGGGAACGTTACAATACTTAAGAAACTATACTTATATTATATGGACTTGTATGGTTGTTGCACCAACTTGTAGAGAATTTTTTTCTTTATTTTATGACGTGAAAAAGTGAATTTTTGAAAAATGTGGAATTATCTGGTTTTTGCTGCAGGCCCTTGAATTGTTGTCAATTTTTTTTTTTTTAAATCGATACCTTAAAGCTCACAAGTGCCATCTCCGCTTTAAACGTATATGAATTTGAGTTATTGCAAAAAGAAGTTTTGTTATTTGCAATACTAATAAAATAATATTTTTTATTTAATTTGAATTTTTTATATAGTTGATATATTTAATCAATTATGTATTACAAAATATCCGCCGGACTAAGCGCCTATCAATATAATATAATAAATAATAATATAATGCACAGTACACACACGCATTGATTATAAACATATATTTTTTACGTGCGTGAAGTTAGCTGACAAAGTTAGCCCTTGAATTTTTTTGTCAATATTTGGATAACATTATAAAAATATGTTTTTTAAATATTTATATGTTCTACACAATATTTTGTCAATGTTAATGAAATATAAAATTGCTACCTGGGAGTATTATCGTAACTATGCTAATTTTTCTTCAGCTTTTGATGCTTTTAAATAGCTATTTATATAAAATATTATAGTTTTACTAATTCAACAATAACAATATGTACATGAGTGTATGAACGTTATTGTATTTTTAAGAATAATTAAATATTATTCATAAATGATATTGACGTATAATTTAACAACGAATAAAAACACCGAAAATATAGTTATTTATAAACGGAGTGGATAGAAATGCCCGTACCGCGTGTGTACTATTTACCGCCATTGATGTGCCCGTATAGCCATCACGATGACAACTCTCGCCAATAATTATTTGGGTCCACTTTTATCTTTATATTTAATTCAATTTAATTGAAAGACTATAAATCTATAAATACTTGTACATGTAATTTTGAATATTCTTATATTTTATACCATACCTAAAATTATTATTTATTATGCCTTGAGTAGTTATAATTTGTATGTTCAATCACCGTTTTTTTCAATTACAGGGATATGAGAAAAAATCGTCCAGGAAATCGTGGGGAAAATTTTTCAACGTCCCCGGGCGTCACATGACGACATTTTGGTCATACGGTAATTTCAAAAATTTTCCCCACGATTTCCTGGACGATTTTTTTTCATCTCCCTGTAATCAAAAAGTGGTGATAGAACATACATCGATTACACGGCGATTCGAAATATTTCACCCGTGATTTCATGGACGAATTTTTCTCGTTATCGTATTACGATCACACGGCGATTCAAAATATTTGTCCACGATTTTTACGGGAAACATTTTTGTTTTACCGTATACCGATCACACGGTGATTCAAAATATTTGTTCACGATTTTTACGGGGAACATTTTTGTTTTACCGTATACCGATCACACTGCGATTCAAAATATTTGTCAACGATTTTTAAGGGGAACATTTTGGTTTTACCATATTACGATCACACTGCGATTCAAAATATTTGTCCACGATTTTTACGGGGATCATTTTTGTTTTACCGTATTACGATCACACGGCGATTCAAAATATTTGTCCACGATTTTTACGGGGAACATTTTTATTTTACCATATTACGATCACACGGCGATTCAAAATATTTTCCACGATTTTTACGGGGAACATTTTTATTTTACCGTATTACGATCACACAGTGTTATATACTTTTTTTTTAAGAATAAAATAAATATTTTTAAATAATAAAACAATTTTTATAATACCAACTCATTTTTATTTTTATATAAATTTAGAATAATAATTTTTTCTTTACAATACATATATGAATTTTTATAAATGTGTTTTAAACAAGTTTTCTTATCTCTCTAGTTAATGGTGTGTATTCAATTATACTATCATGAATTATTACACAAAACGCTGTAACACCTTTTAAATTATCTTCAGCATCAAATTCTAAACGAACATAAACTTGAAACTCTGTTGAGTTAATTGCGACAGCTACGACTTGTCCTTTTATGACATTATTCAAAACATTTCCTAGTCGTACTGCTTCGTTAGATGTAGATTGAGAGTGGATGAGTTATGTCGTTCCTTCTGGCCTATCAGTGTTTATTGACACTAACGTTTCAGTACGCGGGGTTAATTGAATGATTTCTGGGTTAGATTGACATACTTTTAATATTTGATAGTCAATTGTGAGACAATTGTTCACAAGAAATGGTTTGCCAATAATTCCTGTATGTGGCACTGGGAAATCATCTCTGACGACTTGGAATTGAGTTGAGATTTGTTCTTGACCAAACGAGATATCGAGAGTGACTAAACCAATTGTATAGACTAAATACTCATTAATTCCTTTCAACTGATAAACTTGTGTCTCATCAACAAGTACCTCGTCCAACAATTGTTATAATTAAATTATATTTAAATCACTACCGGTATGCGAGCGATATAAACCCTAGACAGCACCAAGGTTTATAGATACTAGAGGTTGCCTCAAAGTCATGTAAACAAATCTAAACCCACCGCTCCGCCCCCTACCCAGTGACGTCACCAGTCGTACAAAAATCCAGCGGCCGTATGTCACACGTAGTAAAACCAGATTATAATTTTTTAAATTTATATTTTCAACTATCAAACATAATATATATCAATCATAATATATAAACATTATAAACACTTATATACATAATATTTTGGTAACACGCCAAACAATATGTGAGAATGGTTCAATACATTTTTCAGACGTTTAAACTCAAAATTGTCAATTTTATCAAATATAGAAATAAATACGAGTATTTTAGGTAATATTCAAATTTCAAATGTCTATATTTTCTCAAAAATTAACTTAAACGATTCAAAATTTTTTCACGTATATATACTTATATAGTACCTATGTAAACACCCAATAAAATTTTTAAGTATCTAAGTACAATATTTCCTGAGTTATCGTAAAATTTAGAAATCGATTTTGTCAAAATTTCAGTTTCTGTAAAAAAATGCCGTTATTTATTTCATTTTCCTTTCGAATAACCTAAATTTTGAGAAATTCGAAAAATGAGCTAAATAAAGTAGTAACTACATCCATTTTGTTACGGAAAACATATGCTATTCGTAAAGATCGGAATAGTATTTCTTGTCAAAAAAAAATGCTTACATATATATAAAAATTAAATATATTCACACATCATTGTTAAACCAATACATTCATCTCAGATCTAAGATAAGGTAAACTACTACAATATTTTATTATTTATTAATAAAAACATCTGTGAACTTCATAGATAAAGTAGTTTATTTTTTAATCACTTATATTTAAGTCATTAGTCTTCTTAATTTTTGTAATCTTTGAAGCTGAAATTTTGCTTTTCTTTTTTTATTTAATATATTTGTATGCTTATTTAAATATTTCATACGAATAAATATTCTTTGTTTAATATAGGTCTGCACAACAGGGTGATATTTTTCTGCCATTTGCATTCTCTTAAAAAATTTTTTTGTCAATTTTATGACAACTTTAGGCCCCTTTGGAATTTTTTGTTTGGTAATTTTATTAAATAACCTCTCAATTCTAAAAATATTAGTTTTAAAATCATGACTAGGTATTATCAGTCCACCATAGGACAAATGATTTATCCAAGATGGTATAGCATAATCATGACCATCTTCGTTTTAGGCATTATTGTACTGTGTAGTAGTTGAACCTAATTCTGAAAACTGCAGTCTATATTTTTTTGCAACCCATCCTGCCAAATATTCAATTGCATCTCTATTCATTTCGTTTTGATCTTCGATGATAATTTCTGAAAAACTACTTTCACTTAATGTATCTGTACTGCTGTCAGTGTCTTCATAATTTTCTTTTTCATTATATATTTTTAAATCGATTTGTTTAAATGTCCTTGCTATCATAAACTCTTCATTATTTGTATCGGTTGTATTAGCTTGTTTAGACACTATACCAGGATTTTTGCCTAAAATTATCATACGTAGTCTGAACAAGGCATTCAAAGGAGATGGGTGATCATTAAGTCCACCTCTTGATCGCAATTGTGAAAATAAGTTTTCAAGGGCGTCTTGGTTAATTTTACTTGTTAATAAATATTTGAACCCATATTGTTGTAAAATTTTGAAAAGTACTCTTGTGCCGTTAATATGCATCAAAATAGCCTTTTGAAAAATTTGAAGACCAAATTTTCCAACACATCTCATGGATAAAAATGTTTCATACATCTTGTCAAGCAATGCATCTTGTTCTTTTAAAAATAATCCATAAGGTGCTTTAAAGGAGGTAGTTATATTATTAGGATGTGACACATTAATTAAATCAAACCAATTGTTAACTAATTCAATGAAATTAGCTGTGTCTTCAAGCAATCTAATATCTTCTATAGGTTTGTAGTGTATTAGTGCTGTAGCAGTTGTATGAGACAGTAACTGTGTGGCCAATCGTACCTTTTGCCTCTGAGGGCCTTCACAAGATAAATGTTCTGGTGTAAGCTTATGACAAACACTAAGTTCTGTAGTAGTCTTATTAATAAGTGCTTCTAATGGTTTTTTGTTAATAACTGAATTGTCCAACAGAAATCCTGTATCTAATAACCAGTTTCGAATAAGTTTTAAAGTATGAGGACCATCAGGTATGTACACTATTTCTCTTCCTGTTGGCAAATGAAATACAGGATTTTCATAGTTTATATCGAGAGCTCTCCATAAACCAATGTTTCCACCTCCACAGTCACTGACAACACAAACTGTTTTAAAGTTAATATCATTCAACCTTTTAATAATATCGTAAAGGATCTCTTTAGTCATTTTTTGGTCAAATCCTACATAAACTGGTTGTTTCCATTGACTTGCAATACCTCGAGCCATAACCACTTGCAATTAATTATGGGGGCCAATAACTTCATCCTTTAAAACATCATATTCCATGGTACTAGAAACTTTGACTTCATCGAACATTAAGACTGTCATCTTTTCATAGTTCTGCATGTTGTCACCATTAAGTTTCATTATTTTTAGAACATCTTCAAGAACACCATTTCTCATATCAATACCCTTTGCCCACCGCTGAAGTGATGATAGCCCTATAAATTATTAAACATATTATATTTTAATAATTTTTAATATACAAATCATAAACACATAACATAAATATGTATTATTTACCAGGCAAAGGATAATTCAGTTCATCCCTGATGTAAACATATGAACGTTTACTAAAATATCTGAGCGTAAATGCTTTTGATATCTCTTCTCTAGACCAATTAACCCGTTTTTTCTTCTTCATAATTAAGTCCAACTGATTTTTAGTGAACACTGATGACAGCAATTGTTTGGCTTGAGTTTCAATTGTTCTAGTTTTATTTTGAGAAAGAAACTTTATTTGCTTTTCTGTACTCTTATCCATTTTTTTTAATTGTAAATTTGCAACATTCAAATTTTTCTGCAAATCTTTTATTTGAGATCTGAGATTTTCGTTTATATTTTTATAAGTTGCATCAGATTCTTTAAACGATAATATTTCTTTTTCTTGTATAGTAAATTGTGTTTTTAGTTTTTCATGATTTTTTAGCAATTCATCATACAAATATTTATAATCGATGGATTGAGTTGGCTCGTCTTCAAGATCTGTTGTTGAAATATTTGAAGTTGACCGACAGCCAAAGCAATAATCTCATTATGAGCCTAAAACAAAAAATATATTACATTATATGTACCTATTCATTTTATCATTATAAAGATCTTTCTATTGTTATAGTGAACAGAGATTTTAGTATCAAAAATGCAATGGAAAAAGACATTTAATTGAGTATTTACCTACTAAGTCACTATTTTTAGAATAAAATATATCCAACATAATTTAGAATAAATAATGAATGTAATATATAATTAAATCATTGTAATTTTAAAAATTAAAAATATCACCAATACATTATTTTTCTCAGTCAATAATACGAGTAATTACCTACTTAAATAATATTTTTAGTCACTTAAAATCACTATTTATTACAACTAGTTAAATAAATAATGATTCTGATATTTTTATAATTGTTTATTTTTATATTTTGTTTCCTAAAATACATAAAAATTATTTGAAAATTTATTTTCAATATAATAATTAGATTAATACTAACCTAGTCCTAGTTTATTATTTAAAATTAATTTGCAACATTACATAAATAAAAAATAAAAAAATAAGTGTCAATATGTCTGGAATTATATTTACCTACTTTAAAAACTATTCTAACTACATAGGTATAAAACATTTAAATTTTACATAAATGCATTATTTACTTGTTTTTTTAATTTTGATTCCATTCTACTTCTACGATTTAATGTTGATGTAGAAACTTCATCAGTTTGGCAATGATCAACTGGTAAATTAAGAGATGGAATGGCTTCAGGCTTTAGGTAACGTACTTTAGGAATATATTCTTAATGGTTTACAATAATTTTATATTAAAAATATTATTTTGTTACAATTTCACATGGGATTGTAGCATATTGTATAGTTACCTAGAAGTTCTGCTTTTAAATCACGGACATAATCTTCAGCTGTAAAATGGTCAGAACATATGAAAGATGAATTGGGATTCCAATTATCCCCTCTTCTACATTTCAATATCCATTTTTTTTTGCATTCTAGATCCTTAGGAAGTCTAAACATAAATGATTATTTTTATTTATTATTATAAGGACAATTTAGTTGCAAAGCAAAAATTTGAATACATTTGTCCCTAGTAAATTTATAATAATAATTAAGTAATAATCATTATCCTAAACTCTCAAAGATAAAAAATTGATAAACTAATTTTATAAAATAAATACACTAAATATAAAATGACTTCCAGTATAAACATATAAGTTATGGTCTGATTTTCTTAAAAATTTTAGTTTAGTTAATAAAAATAAAAAATAGTCACCTGTGAAATGATACATATCTTCCTAGATTCTTTACTTTGCCCGAATAATTAATGCATGATGCCACAGCGCAACATGAACCGCCTTTAGTCTTTGAAGCCATGAGTAATTAAAAATATTATTTATTTCAATTGGCACAACAAAATAATTTAAAATAAAAATTTCACTTAGTCGGCTGTCGCATATTATATACTATAAACCGTTAAAAGTGTTAAGCGAGTTTTTGTACGACGGGTGACGTCACGATGCGATTAACCCCTACTCCCATTTTTTCATAATTGTTGTGTTGAGGCAACCTCTAGTATCTATAAACCTTGAGACAGTACAGAGCGGCAAATTTAAACAACGTTCTCATTGGTTCTCTTCTTATCACGACTTAGATCTAGATGGATGTAAATAAATAATAATTTTGTTATCATGTATCTCATATAGTAATTAGTAATATACTAATATCACAGATTAGATATTATATTATTATTTATTATGTATAATATAATATAAACATTATATTAAATATTAAAATAATATACCCCAATATTCTGACCACATTTACTAAAATGTGTATATAGTTATGTACTATATTAATATAGGTATAATATAATAAGAACACATAAGTAGTTATAATTTGTGCTATCCATCACATTTTTTAATTACAGGGAGATGAGAAAAAATCGTCCAGGAAATCGTGGGAAAAATTTTTCGACGACCCCGGGTAACACAAATCGACATTTTGGTTTTACGGTAATTTTAAAATTTTTCCCCACGATTTCCTAGACGATTTTTTTTCGTTGCCGTATAACGATTACATGGTGATTCGAAATATTTGCCCATGATTTTTACGGGGGACATTTCGGTTTTACCGTATAACGATTACACGGTGATTCGAAATATTTGCCCATGATTTTTACGGGGAACATTTCGGTTTTACCATATAGCGATTACACGGTGATTCGAAATATTTGCCCATGATTTTTACGGAGAACATTTCGGTTTTACCGTATACCGATTACACAGTGTTATAAACTCTTTTTAAAGAATAAAATAAATATTTTTAAATAACAAAACAATTTTTATAATAACAACTCATTTTTATTTTTATATAAATTTAGAATAATTTTTTTTTTTACAATAGATATATGAATTTATATAAATGTGTTTTAAACAAGTTTTCTTATCTCATTAGTTAAAGGTGTGTATTCAATTATACGATCATGAATTATTACACAAAACGCTGTAACACCTTTTAAATTATTTTCAGCCTCAAATTCTAAAGGAACAATAACTGAAGAACTGGTATCTCAATCATTTTGTTTTGAAGTATCGATGACAACAATTGGTGCATATTTTAAAAAATTTATAGGATTTAGTATAGGATTACGTTTTCCGTTTTCATAATACGATTCTTGATATGATGCGTACATATTATATAATATTGTATAATTTTTTTTACTTAAGTCTAAAATTAAATTATTGTATGGATAAATAATTGAATTCAAATATACTTTAGTATTTGTTAATTTAGAATGATCAAACATACACATACTAGAATCATTAGCATCATTTTTATTTCGTCCTTTTTGAAGTCCTAATATAATATAACGGGGTTTTTCTAATTTAGATGCAGTTTTTATACTCCACATAACTTTTTTAACATCACCAAGTTCAGAATATTCATATGTTTCATATGATCTAAATGGTATGAATAAACTTTTTTCTTTTTCAACGTATTGTAATAATTTTAATCTCTCTCTGTCATCAACAGTAATATGTGGTATTTTCCAAACTATTTTCTTAATGGATATTGATCCTTTTGCAGGTACTTTTGTTATATCTTTTAAACGATATTCATCATTTTTACTTCTAGTCAAAATTAATTCTAAACGACAACTTATTAAAAAATTTTTAAAATCTTCAAAAAATCCTATCCAATATTTTAATGGAATGCATGCACTAAAATCACCTGTACTCGTATCTACTATACTCGTATTATTCATAAAAATTCAACCTGCATTTTCGTAATAATTATATTCATCAGGTATGCATGATAGATATCCTTTTAAAGTACAAGTTATACCAAGCGATCGAGTTCTGTTTATTTCTACTCCAATTTGTTCAAACAAAAATGCTATTCTTATTCCATTATTTTGCAGAACCATTTTATCCGAATCCGATATTGTCCCTTCAATGTAAATAAAACTGTCATGAAGATATGAATACGTATCAGTCTGTTGTACTGGAATCCGAATTTCATCATTATTATTAAATGAATTATTATATGGAATAAATGACTGATCTTCAATTTTAGTAATTTTAGAATCTGTTGAATTCTGTGAATTAATGTCTAGAATATTACTTTCAGGCATTATGTTTTAATTGATATCCTAATTTCGTTAAAATATTTTTACTTTTTGTTGTTAATTTACGAATTTTTTTATTTACTGCGTTCACTTGTACTTCTTTTTTTGAACTAATTGGTTTAATCAGATGTAGTGGCTTTATATTTATATTATTAAATTTTAAACCCATATTAATTACTGTAGGTACCTTTTAATATGTAAAACAATTGTTACTCTTTCGTTTAAGTGATGAAATGGTCTTAATTCCTGATCAACAAAATTAATATTTATAGAATCAATAATCGAGGTGGTTAAAGGATAATAAATCAGATTATTTGGAGTTTCAACGATATTTGTTCCTGAAATTTGATTTGGGAAAAATTCATAAATCGAATGGGATGGTTTACTATTGTGATATTTTTAAGATAGAGACTTGAAAATTTTTTTGGGTATTCACATAGCTATTATATATGTGTGGTAAAATTTTGGAACCGTTATATTAATTTTTCTACAAAATATTGGACATTGAATATTTCGTAAAACTCTCGTTTCTACGTATATAATGTTTGTTAAAATTGGCAATTTTTGGTATTAGGGTCTGAAAATATTACTGAAGTATACACGTATTTAAGTATTTACATATTACTTAACATCATACTAAAATATTAGAAAAATCCCTAATCTCAATTTTTTATGTTGTTTTAAGTTGATATTTTTAGTTTAAACGAAAATTATAATCTGACTGAACTTAGCTCAGAATCATTTTTTCGATTAATTCTAAATAAATTCTTATTAAAATTAAACGCTATGATTCGCACACCTGTATCCTGTGCGGCAGGAGTATCAGCTTTTTTTTTTATTCTTGTAAATTAAAATCATGTAGGTATATTTATCTATTTATTTATAGATTAAATAATAATTAATGTATTGTATGTTTATTGAATTGTACTTTTTATATGTATTGCACAAAAATATATACTAGTAAAATATATACGTAAATATTAAATATATCGTATTTTATTATAAGTGTAATTATACTACAATTAATGCTTTCATGAAAAACCCTCCCCTGAAAATTAATCCGGCCATGATTGTTATATATAATAGTAATATTATATTACATCGTGTTTTATTGATACACCTCGAACAATCAATAGCCAATAACCAATGAAATGGACAGAAAAAAAAATTAAACACATTCAAATGAGTAATGAAACAAATGTTCAGAAACAATTAAAATATCAAACCTAATTTTATTGAAAAAGTACTAGTAGAATAATAAGTATTATACTAGAACTTGTATAGTTATAGCCTTATACCTATTATTATAATACATATTAGAAATTTAGAATATTAAATAGTCTACAATTCTGCATATTAAGGGTTTCCCATCATTTCCTAGTATTAATGTATTATTATTAAACTAAAATTAGAATCAACAATTAACATGATTTAATTTTTATTGTGTTGTTCTCTGCCGCGTAGTGCGTACAACCACAACTACCTAAATTATTATCAAACAACCGAATTCCATTAAATTTAAAATTAATTTATTATTTTGGTATTATTATTTTACATTGACGTTGAAACATCAATGAATAAAATAAAATTGAATTATATATGTAAGTTGATAACCCGACAAGTCTATAAGAAATTTTAATATAATACAACAATATTCGACACACTTTTACATTTTGTAATGCACTATTAAGATTTCGTACTGCACTAACAGTGTCGTACTGTACATAATTTTAGGCCGTGCATATTACGATATATTATGTACAATGTACATGAAGGTTTAGAGCAGGGGTCGGCAACCTTTTCGGTGTCAAGGGCCAAAAAATAAAAATACATTTTTTCACGGGCCACAATTTAAATACATTATATTTTGTTTAAACAAAAGTTTATAATAATTATATTAAATTCAGTTTATTTAAGTTCACCACTGTTTGGTATATTAATTTAATGTGATATAAATATATATATATATATTGACAAATTTTTTATAATAACACATAATAATAATAATAATAATAATAATAATAATAATTATATAAATTGAAAGTTAATGGGATTTTTGTTTTTGAATAGCATCAACCAGTTCATTAATTTTAGGTTTGATTTTAGATGTGGAAATTCTCAATATGGCATTCAAGTGAATATCAGTTAATCGCGAAGCATATTTGCTTTTTCGATATTTAATTAAAGAAAAAGTTTGTTCGCAAATATACGTACTTCCAAACGCGGATAACATTTTTTTAGCAAAATATTTTATTTTGTTAAATCTTGTTTCACAGAGACTTGAATAAAACTGAACTAAGTTGTGACTATCATGAAAAGCAGTTTTAAGACTTTCGTCACTTTGTAATTCAATAATTTCCATTTGTAAACAGCTTTCAACGTCATCAATGTCAACTACAAATGGGTTTTGAAACAACTTAATTTTGATGTCTATTGAATAAAAGTCGGAAAATCTAGTTGAAATTTCATTTTGTAATTTTTCAATAATATTCAAAAATTTTATTTTCACTTCTTCCCAGTAACATTGTTGAAATGTCTCTATAGATTTTTTACAACAAACAAAATGATCTAATTTTTTTCATTAATATGCTTGTAAAATAATTTTAACTTTACTGAAAATGATTTAACATCCGAGTACATATCTGGTAGAAGTTTTTCTTTTCCTTGTAATTTTACATTTAAGTCATTTAAAAATGTGGTAATGTCGGTTAAAAAAGCAAGATCGAGTATCCAATTTTTATCAGATAGTTGGGGAATATTTTTTCCTTTTTCATTCATAAATATATTTATTTCTTCCCTGAGAGTAAAAAAGCGTTTTAAAGCTGCACCCCTACTTAACCAACGAACTTCAGTAAAATAAATAACATCACCATATTCAGCTTCAATTTCTTCCAAAAACTGTTGGAATTGTCGATGAGTCAACCCATTTTTTCGTATATAGTTTATGGTTGATACAACTGTATCCATGATATTTTTCCAAGCCAAGACTTTGCTACATAGTGCCTCTTGGTGTATAATACAATGAAAAACCTTAGGCATTTCGAATTTACTATCAGTCATTTTAGCTTTGATTCTCCCAACAAAACCTTTATTTATACCACTCATATTTTTTCCTCCATCAGTAGTAATACTTATTAATTTTTTCAACGAAAGCCCCAATTTTTCGAATGAGTTTTCGATATTTTTAAATATATCTTCACCTGTTGTTGTGCCTTTTATACTACACATATCTACTAACTCTTCATACACATTAAAATCTTTGTCTATACCACGCATGAATACTAAAGGTTGAGCTGTATCAGAAATATCTGTGCTCTCATCGATAGCTATTGAAAAACAATCTAACGATGGTATAATATTATCTTTTAATTGTGAAAATATGTTACTTCCCAATTCCTCAGTTCGCCTCACACATGTTCGAGTTGAAAGGCTAATTTCTTCAAATAGTTTAATTTTTTCTGGACATACTTCATTTGTGACAGCTAACATGCATTTTTTAAAAAATTCTATATCAGTGAATGGGCGATTGTTTTTTGCTAACATTTCAGCAACTACATAACTTGCTCGTACAGACGACTCGTTACGTATATTTTGAGATTTGAAAATATTTTGCTGGCTATTAAGAGATGTTAAAAAATAGTTTATTTTGTTTCTTCTTAATTCACCGGTTAGGTTTTCAAATTTTGCCTTATGCTCGCTTTCGTAATGTCGTCTAACGTTGTATTCTTTTATTACTGCTATTGTTTTATTACAAATTAAACACAATAACTTACCACTGCGTTCAATGAAAAAGAAACGTTCGGTCCAATCTTCTTTGAAAATACGATGCTCATCCTTAATTTTTCGTTTTGAAGCCATAGCACTTATACGTATACAAATATTAAACACGGAATTACGACGATTGCCCGCACTATAATACAGATTCAGTAATATTGAAGTCGTACTTGGTCGTGTATTGACGTTAAACGAAACAAAGATAACGAGTACAATACATTTATAAATACTATCTACTTTTGTTCGATAATTGGACAACAAAATTAACTTAAGGAATACCAGTTTTTATATACATACATAATGCTGTAGAATGTATATGAAATTTTTATACTAAATATAAATTGTCATTGCGGGCCGCGGGTTGCTGACCCTGGTTTAGAGATATTAGGTCTTACCATAATTAAATATATTTATACATATTCACTATACGGACGCGTTGTTCGTATGTATAGAGTTGTGACTTGTGACTCGTGAAGTATAGTACGACTGGCGCATTTATATTTTTAATCGGAAAAACTTAAATCCTAAAGGCTCGGGCACACAGAACACGGTCTGCCGCGGCGGTCAGCGATAATTTTCCGCGGCGGTAAGGCGGTAAAGTTGTATTACGTAATATCGCATTATCCCCGTCACACAGAAAGCGGTCTGTCGCGGCGGGACAGTTCAGATCGCGACGACAGGCGACAAAGTCGTACAAAATTACAGACTACCGCGCGGGCAACTTGCGATCCGTTTTTAATTACCTACCTATATATTTTTTTCATATTTATTTCATGCACCTAACATCGTCTTTTTCTTTTATTTTGAAGGATTGAAGGGCAAGTAGAAGAAGAAGTTGCTCTTCGTCAGAACTTGACATATTGAATAAATAATAATATAATGAAAAAAACACTGAAAAATATCGTTGATTTATAACTATATGACTATAATCGCAGGTGGATATCGTCACTGGTAAATATCATGTTTTTAGACAAGACCGCTTATGAAACAAACGCATGGTGTGTGGCTTCACTAGATCAGCAGACAGCTTTCTGTGTTCCCGAGCCTTAAGGCTGGCGCCACACAGACGCGTTTTCGCCGTGCGTATAGTTTGACGTCACACATGTTATCAATTCTTATCATTTTTACTCATTGGATCCAAACAAAACTTTATTACATACATTGATATTAAACATATGGATGCGGCAGGGGAGCTATCTTTTGTTCCAAAAAACATTTGTTCCGAAGAATATTTCTTCCATTGATGTTATCAACGTTAGTGAACACTTGTTCCAAAATATTTTTGTTCCGAAGTATATTTGATCCTAATGTTTTTTCTTCCGATGGACATTAATTCCAAAAAATATTTCTTCCAAATATTTTTTCATCCATGATCTTTTTCAAGGAATTATCCATAGTAACCACCACATCATACCGTCCTATATAAAAGATAAAACAACTTAAATCTGTGAGAGTACCAATAAACTAATCTATGGTACCAATGTATTATAAGATTATCATATTATCAATATTTATTATTTAAAATTTTTAAATTAAAACTTTTAAAATTAATCTTGCACCATTATTATTTTATTTAAAAAAATACTTTAAATAATTTTAGATGATTTAATTCAGGATGTGGTAAACACTAGTATTTTGTACTGAAGGTTACCCCTCAAAAGCTGCTATCAATATCGTTCACTATTCAGAATGACGATGCTTATGACGCCGAAGATTATTAGATCAAATTTCTTAATTCACTCGACCCGAGCCCCGATCGTCCTGCCACTGAAGGTTGGAGCATTTATCCTGCGGAAGATATTGTCATTCCCCCTGTACCATTAATCACCAGCGACGAGGACGGCATGCTGTATTGGCGTTCCAGTTTCTTAGGTCTCGATGATAATAAGTCTCAAGGTGCAACTTTCGAACAGGCTAGCATTCACTTACCCACCCAAGTCTCTCAAATACAAACCTTATAGACTTGGCGGATGATAATCGGTGTACAAATACTATGATATACCAGGCTAAATGCTGTAAGTTCATGCATATCTGTGTCCATGGTAAAAAACTTAAATGGTGTCATTTTGTTTTATAAACTAACGTCTGTACCTTGGATTATAATTTGTTGTATCGATGACTATCAAGTCGTGTGAAATTTGCTAATGAGTCATGACTATTGTGTTTAGAATCATGTCTTTTTAGTTAATCTTTAGTAATTGTAGTAAATTTTTAAAAAGTAGTAATTTTTTGAATGTCTACTTGAGATGGTTCATGGTTAACAATAGACCAATTATATAGCAATGTGTTAACTTTTAGTTTTTACATATAAAATAAAAAATACACAGCACAATTTTTACCATTTATGTCCATCAGAAATTATTTACAACTTATTGCATTTTAAATGTATATACGGACAGAAAAAAAATAACATATTTATATTCATTTATATACAAAAAAATGGGCAATGTATAAAAATTTAATCGCCAAAAAAGATGTGATTCAGAAAAAAATTTATACTTTATAAGTATGGACTATTGAAGTTATGTTATGTGCCATTTGTATTGTTATTCTATTGGTTAGTCTTTCTGCAGTGTAATTGTGTCTATATGTTGACTGTTAACAATTAACAGTCTTAAGTTGAATTTTTAAAACTTACTTCATTACCAGGGTTCGGGACTTAAAGCATTTGCTTATTTTTTTAGATTGACATTAAATCTAGCAGAGTGCTATGGAAATTTATGTCATGTTGCAACAATTTCAAATATGAAATTTGAAAGTGCTTTTTTTTGCTTATTTCGATGATTTATTAGAAAAATGCTTTTTCATGTTCTTTTCTTATTTTAATTGCATATTTCCAACTTAACAACACATGATACTATTACACTAATAATTTGGGTTCTTTTAATGTTTGTTGGTAATATAGAAAAAAATAATTGCAACTAAAATATATATTTACCATAATCAATTACTTAATGATTACTTTATGTAATAATTATTGTTATCCAGAGCTTTTGCAGCTATAAATTTATAATAGTATTTATAATGATATGAAATACTAAGAATGGTCTGCCAGCAGAATGTGTTTAGATAAAATAGTATGTTTTCTGCGAACAAAGACATTTTGACCGGATTTCCCTACTTGTTATCTTCTATATCTATATCGTTATGTACTTATTGTTGTCACATTATTTAGTATACAGGGAATTAAATTATTACCTGATGATTACCATGAATTATATAAATTAGTTGGTTCTCGTCTTCTTAATCGCGTGGTTCGTTGTTAATGTTAATGTGCATAATTCGTGTGTATTAATTAAAAAATTAAATAATGGGAAAAGAAAAATTACCTACTAGTGTACTTTTAAAAAAATATGTAACCGAATTTGGATCCGAAATTTTTTCCACAGATGGGCGTGTTTTATATTGTAAAATGTGTGAAATAAAAATTCAATTTGAAAAAAAGTATAATATAAATCAACATGTAAATACTGATAAACACCAAAGGAATGTTATACATCAAAATAACCAAGCACAAAGAAAAGTCCAACAACTTCTAACCAATCAAAGTTCCGCTAAATCAGATTTTAACATGGAATTATGCCAAGCAATGGTGTCTGCAAACATTCCGTTAAATAAACTTTCCAACACTACATTTCGAACATTTTTAGAGAAATACACTGGTAAAAATATCCCAATGGAATCGACATTGCGAAAAGGTTATATTGACGATATTTTTAATAGTAAATTAGATAAAATTAAACTGGAAATTCAGAAAAATAAAATTTGGGTGTCAATTGATGAGACATGTGATATTGAAGGGCGGTTTATAGCCAATGTTATAGTTGGAATTCTAAGACCGGATTGTCCAGGACGTATATTCTTACTACATTCAGAAGAATTGTATAAGGCAAATCATTCAACTATCTGCAAGTTATTTGATAAAGCTATGGGTATTTTATGGTCGGGTGATATTAAGTATAATAGCGTTTTGTTATTTTTATCTGATGCCGCCCCCTACATGGTAAAAGCAGGCACAGTTTTAAAAAATATGTATACAAAAATGATTCACGTCACTTGTTGTGCACATGGACTTCACAGAATTGCCGAAGAAATTCGCGGACAGTTTGGTATAGTCGATGAATTAATCTCAAATATGAAAAAAATATTTCGTAAAGCTCCATACCGTGTTGAAATGTTTAAATTGGAAGCTCCAGGTATAATGTTACCCCCCGAACCAGTTATTACCCGTTGGGGTTCTTGGATCGAAGCTGCAATTTATTACTGTGAAAATTTTAAAGCAATACGTCATGTTGTAAGTTGCTTAAATGAAAACGACGCAGACAGCATTAAAAAAGTAAAACTGTGCATAGTAAAACCTGGTTTAGAAAATAATTTAGCATATATTAAAAGTAACTTCGAAGTTCTTACTAAAGCTATTATAGAATTACAAAAAAAAGATGTTTTACTGTCTGATTCACTTAGTGTGGTTCAAAATGTGAAACAAAAATTATCATCGTTAAAAGGAAGTCATGGAAAACCAATTCTGGCAAAACTAAATAGAGTTTTTGAAAAAAATGACGGTTTAAGAGTTGTCGAAAAAATATCAAAAATACTCGATGGTGAAGATAACAGTGAATTAAATGACTACAAAGAATTTCCGGATGACTACTCCAGTGATGAATTTGTATACTTTAAATACGCGCCTATTACTTCAGTAGACGTTGAGCGATCATTTTCTGCATATAAAACAATATTATCAAACAACAGAAGAGCTTTTGCATTTGAAAATCTAAAAAAATATTTAATTATTCATTGCAATAATGAATGTAAGATACATTTTATTTATTATTTTTTTTATATATAAAATAAGTAATACATTTTTCTTGATAATAAATTTTACAAAATATTTTAAATTTTATTTTTCAGAAAACCAGTTGGCAAGATTTTGATATAAGTACCAAGAAACGGAAAAACCAAATATTTAAGAAAAATATAATTTAATTATTAAATTTGTAATTTTAATATGAAAAAAATAATAAATTAATAATATTAATAAAATTATTGTATTACTATTGTATTATGTACAGTATTTGCAGTTTTAGACAAAATTTTTTTTTATTACCTACTGCATTTTACTTTTTATTTTAATGTTTTTAAGTGCTTATTTGAATGCTTATTTTGAAGTTTTTAGGCGCTTTTATAAGCGCTTATTTTGATGATTTTAAGTGCTTTAAGTCCCGAACCCTGTTCATTACTATTGGATACAGATATATGAGTTTGTGAGAAGGGTGTTTGCAACCTCCACGCGGTCCTTCTTGGATACGTTTAATACTACCAGAACGTAATTAATGCCAACAATTATATTTTTTAAATATAACTTGTCATTCACAGGTTACATTTATTTGCTAAAACATTTAAAAAAAATTGAAGATGATCAGGGATACTACTTTGATAAAAAGTGAGTAGAATGAATGTTTCAACATATTTGAATTTCACTTAAAGACTCCATTCAACCGTTTGCTATATATATATGTTACACCGAATTTGTGAAATGGATGAATTCGTGAAATCGGCAGAAAAATTACCTATTTCGTGAAATCAGAATCGCTGTTGCCTAATACGTGTAATCGGCTGTTATAACAGTGGTAACACTGTATTGATGTGTTATTATTCAGTATTGATAATATGTTGTATGTCTTTTGTTATACCTTTGAGAATGTAATGTGAAATATAAAAAATGTCAATGTAAAATATAAGAGTGTTTTAAATATTTTTGTTAAGTATAATAAAACACAACATGGTGTCAGGTCAGTGGTGTTGATTCGTCATGGGTAAAAAAAAGAATGATCGGACGGATAATACCGGATCAAAAAATGATGAATCAATAAACGAGCCGCAAGAACAATCCACATGTGATAATATTCAAATGTCTACGAACACGGTCACGATGTCGTCAGGTCTTATAGGTAATGTCAGTCAACTATCGTTAGATGGAAATTTATTTCAAAACTGGACTGAATGGTTACAGGAATTTAATATTTATTTGATTGCGAGTGGTTATGATAGCCAACCCGAAATACGAAAAATATCGATATTTTTACATTTTATTGGTAAAGCTGCTTTAAAAATTTATAATTAATTTAATGTTGACATTAAAGAGTTGACATTAGAAAGTCTAATATTCAAATTCAATGAGTATTTCATTCCTCGTAAGAATGTTACTGTTGAACGTCATAAATTTTTCACTCGATACCAACTACCTGATGAATGTATTAATGAATATATAGCAGATCTTACAAATAAAAGTATGTCTTGTGAATTTGAATCTCTACGAGAAAATCTTATAAAAGACATGTTAATTTGTGGTTTAAATAAAAACTGTCTTCACATAAAACAATGCTTATTAAAAGAAGATGATCTTGCATTAGAGAAGGCATTAAAAATCACTTCGTCTATGACACTATCACAACAATGAATCAAACAACTGGATGACAATGATGGAGGTAAAGAATCAAACAAAGAGGTATTGGCTATCCAATCAAAAGATCATTTAAAGAGTCAAAGTCGTCATCAAGGATCAGATGTCAAAAGTCGTTGGTCAACCTCTGTGAACAAAAATAATCAAAGTCGTGAGTCATCACTATCAAGTGAACCATTCAAATTCAAAAAAGAAAATTCAAAGAAAACGTGCGGTAATAATAATAACATTAATAACTCTAATAGCACCTGTACACGTTGTGGTCAAAATCATAAATTTGCATGTCCAGCTAGAGGTATTAAATGTAACAAATCTGGTTTGCTTAACCATTTTGCCAAATTTTGTAGGAGAAGGATGGTTAATCAGGTAACGTTTGTTGACAAAAAGTTTAATGATAATTTACTTTTTATTGGTTCTGTTATCAATAATAATAAAAATGATACTTGGCAAGTTGTTTTAAAAATTAATATAATAATATTAACTGTCAGTTAGATACAGGTGCACAAGCCAATATAATGTCCATAAATACTTTTACAAATTTGAATATTAATATCAATAATATAAAAAAAACAATCACAGACAAAATTAATGGCTTTCAATTCTGATAAAATACCTACTTTGGGTAAAAGAATTATTAAATGTTATTTTAAACAGAAGTGTTATTTTATTGAATTTTTCATAGTTGATTTTCCATGTAATACTATATTAGAGTTGACAACTTGTAATAATCTTAATTTAATTTCAAGAGTTAATGTCATAAATAGTGCTAAAGAATTTAATCTTTTGGATGATTATGAAGATTTATTTGAAGGTTTAGGATGTTTGCCAATTACTTATTATATCCATATAGACAATAATGTTCAAGCTAGAATAGATCCTCCCAGAAGAGTTCCATTTAAAATTTATGATAAATTAGAAGCTGAATTGAATCACATGGTTAATATTAAAGTGATTGAAAAAGTAAATACACCAACTTCGTGGGTAAATTCTATAGTTATTG
>JAIUCT010001476.1:0-10331 GCA_021307375.1 Tetraneura akinire | reverse complement strand
TTAAAACATATGTTGCCATTTGAAAATTAAAAGTTGATATTGTTTTATCATATAAGGGATGAGGGTACAAATATTATAACTATGAAAAAATATAGATCAAAATGTGTAGTAATAATTTAAAAAAAAATATTTTAAAAACTACTTATATTTTTAAAGTTATTCGCTGGATCATGATAAAAAAAATCGCCCTGTATATATATATTTTTTTATTCAATGTAAAAACAAATTATTATAGCTATATTATAATTTAACTATTATTTATTGCTTACTTGTCAGGTTTTGGTGGCTTTTCTACCCATTTCAAACTACTTAATTCTCCTCTAATCAGAGAATTAACTTGTGCGTCTTCAACTTGAACTAATTCTTCATTATTTAGATTAGTTAAATATAAATGCCTCATTGAACCCCATACTCCATTAGGCATCAATATGTTACATAATAAATTTTTCTTCAACTGATGAGCATAAAATATATTGTCTACAGAGAAACGTGGAGCAGTTGAATCTTGTATAAAGACCGATGTAATATATTTTCCGTCAGGTTCTTTTCTTAAACAGTTAATAAATCCAATAATTCCATTAGTATCTTCACCTTGAGAAAATAATATTATTCTCTCGTTAGGATTGTTTTTAATTGCAGATTTCAATTTTTCAACCCATTGAAATGATTTTCCTGTTACTTGGATTACAACAGAAAGCGGTAAAACGTCGTTTGACTAAATTAAATGAAAATAAAAATAAATTTAAACAAATAATTATATAAAAAAAAAAGAAAAAAAAGATGAGCTGATAATCTTGCCGCACAGGATACAAGTGTGCGAATCATAGTATTTAATTTTGATTAGAATTTGAATGCAATGATAAACCATTGCATTCGAAAAAACGATTCTGAGCAAAGTTCAGTCAGATTATAATTTTCGTTTGAATTAAAAATATCAACTTAAAACAGCTATAAAAAAAAAATTGAGATTAGGGATTTTTCTAATATTTTAGTATGTTAAATAATATGTAAGTATACTTCAGTAAAATTTTCAGACCCTAATACCAAAAATTGCCAATTTTATCTAACATTATATACGTAAAAACGAGAATTTTCAATTTTCAAAATATTCAAAGTCGAATATTTTGTAGAAAAATGAACGTAACGGTTCCAAAATTTTACCACATATATATAATAGCTATGTGAACACTCAAAAAAAATTTCAAGTCTCTAACTTAAAAATTGCATGAGTTATTGTGAAATATTAAAATCGAATTCGTCGAAATTTTAGTTTTCGTGAAAAATGCTGTTTTTTCGTCATTTTTTCGCCATTTTTTCTACCGCTTAGGGTCAATTTTGAGAAATTCGTAAAATGACCTAAATAAAGTACCAACTACATTCACTTTGCTACCAGAGACATACCCTATTCGTGCAAATCGGAGTATTATTTCGGGTCGTAATTTTGTTTCCATTCATAAAAAAAAAAAAACCAAAATTCACACATCATTGTAAAACCAATACATTCTTCGCTTCGCTCAGAATCTAAAAACATTAGTAAAGTAACTATTGATAGTAGGTACTATTTAATATTTATAATAGTTAAATAATAAATAGGTGTACCTATTATATAAATATATGATAATAAACTTTACTACTTTTTATATAATAATCAAACCTTTCTCAATAAATATAATATTCTATTATCAACTATGAATTGACTAATGCAGTATAGGTTTTCTATATTACATTCAGAAATATTAATTGATTCAGATGTGATAAGAAAACCGCCAGATTTTATTGTTCCAATTAAATTCTTTAATTTATCTTGTGATTTTAACACATCAAATGATATTGCTACATCTGCGTTTGAACATATTGAACCGCTTTTTAGTAATTTGTTAATTATTTGAACTTTCTTATTTTCAAATTGTGATGGTAAAATTTGTGTTTGAGTGGTTGCTACAGTGGCGTCCAGCTAAAAATAATATATATATTTTTTTTATAATTTATATAGATCTTCTTTTGTATTATTATTTATTAGTCTTACAGTAACCAATGGTACATTTTCAAAAACTTCAACTATAATAGGCATATTTATTTCATTAAATAATTTATCATCGCAATATTCAACAACTTTTAATTTCGCTCTACTATCATTTTCTAAAATAATCTGAATATAAATATCAAAAATACTTGGCCGATCTATTTTTGGCAATTCCTAAGAAAAGAAAATATTGTTTTATATAATATAATACATTGAAAATTAAATTATTTTGTTATGAAATACAGCATATAAAATCGCTATAAACATTATGAAAAGAAAAAATTTACATAAAATATTTAATAATATCCTAGAAATATATTACCTTAATATTTATATAGGGCATAAATAAATACTTTTCTAATAAAGGATTAGATTGTAAATGTTTACTTCTTGGGGACACACTAGCTTTTACTCCGTGAATTAAAATACTGCCAGATTTAACAACTTTCATAGCATTGTTCTTTTTTACAGAAATAGCTAAAAAAATATATCATATGATTTATGAATAAAAATATATTATTAATTATACAGGCACGCACTATTCTCGTTTGGTAAGCGTTCAATATATTGCATATGAGTTAGTGGATCAATAGTCATTTTTTGAATACTAGTAAGTACCATTAACATATTAGTCTCTTCACAATAATCATTAAATTGTAATATTGTGTCTATGAAACTAACCCAATTTTTATTCCATATTAACTTCCCACTATGTCCTAAAATATAGTTTATATTAAATACTAATAATTTAATAAATAATAACAAAATATTGAAATATTTACGATGAATGTCAACTTCTTTTATTCCTTTAAATACTCCTTTGTAATTGTATCCCATTATACCAAAATATTTGTAAATATCATCAGATGTAAGTGATATATTATTATATTTCTCAACAGAATTAGATTTGGACAATTCAATTTCTTCAATATCTTTATTATTCATTATTGAAATATTCCCATTTACAACAATAGACTGATTTTCATACATTTCAAACTTTCCAGATTCATTTAAAATATTTATAACAAAGTTTAAACTTCCTATAAATTTGCAAATTAAAATATTATGAATTTAGATAGTTAATTTTATAAAAATTAGAATTATATTTTTATAATTTCATTAAACATGTATGAAAATTACTAAAAACATAAACATAATTATATTAAATAAATAATTAATGCATAACAAGTACATAAGTATATTGTTTAGAAGTTTGCAGGATTAATATTTATTACCTAAGTTAATATACATTAATATGATAGCATAATAACATAAATATTTAGTACATGAATAATATATAGGTAGTTCGTAGTTACCGTCTTTTGGAATTATAGTTTCTCGTAGAAATCGTACATTTTCAAAAACTACAGGAAAGTTTTCAAAATTACAATTATTTCGTTTAGCATATACATTCCAAATAAGACACTAAAAAATGTACAATTACATATGTATATGATACAGAAATGTAATTTTAATTTCTTGCTTACCAGATATCCTGCTGCAGGATATAACACTTTACCATCAATGTTATGTCCTAATAAATATTCGTATTCTTCATCACACAAATTAATTGTAATGACAGATTCAGGAGATACCTTATTATATTTATTATATTATAATATATTTAAATGCCAATAAAAAATAATTTATTTAATAAAATAAGCAATATGTGTTTTTTGGAAAATATTTACCATTTCAGTAAAATTTGGAATTGGCCATACATCACTATGATCCCATTCAATCATCGATTGAATCATAGGTGTTCCTCGTGATACAGGATAAGATACACTAGGGTATAAGTTTTTAATTTTTGGCTGCATTCCAGAATTATACATTCTAAAATACACATTACTTAGGTATATAAATAAATGTTTAAATTTTAATAAAATATATTACTTTCCAACAGCATCTAAAAACACAGAAATATTTTTCTCTGGATTCATTGATCGCTCAGTAATTCCAATACATGAACAATCAGAGCCTAATGTTTTCTTTATAAGAGGAAGGAGTAATGCATGTGGTCCAATCTCAATAACAATTGCATTTTTTGGTACACTGTTGAGAGCTTCCTATATAATTAATAAAAAATATAAAAGTTTAAAAATGCAGTGTAAAATTGCAATTTGCATATTTGCAATATGCAAAACGTACTTGAAATAACACGGGAGATCTTTTATTATTTGCAAAATATTCAGGTGAGCACATTATGCCCAAGGGAGTATTTTTTAAATTTTCTGGGACCGATGAGCTAATCCATCGACTAGTTCTAGGCTTGGAGTGGGGTATGATCTATAACACGAACATTATTTAATAATCTATAGTCATAAAAATAGTAATGTATTTTATATTAATATACAGCAATGAATAAGGTACTGGTCATAGAAGGATACTAATATTATTATTAATAGTTATTAAAAAGAAGAATAAGATCTAAAAATAAAGTAATAGAATAATTAGTGATTCCCAATAATATTCTCACACTAGTAAAATAGGTATAACTATATTCAATTTTAATCTCATTATTTGTATGCAATTTCTATACAAATAATCGATCGAATTTTCAAGACTATGTCTTAGAATTTACTATTTATTATGAAAAAAGTAAAAAAAAAAAAATATTTTTACATTTTTATCTGTTATAGTTATTACTTATAAATATATAATAAAAACTTTTATCAATATTATTCGTTCGATTTTCCAAAATTTTTAAATTTATAACGTTATTAATAAAAATACGAGCTTAATCTAATTTAAATGGGATACAGATATGGAATTTATAGTGCTGTATTTTGATTGAAATTTGAATGCAATGATATTGCATTCAAAAAAACGATCCTGTGGAAATTCAGTTCCACAATGAAATTCAGTCAGATAATACAGTATTATTATATCATTCAATTATTACATATATCAACGAAATAGTTCCTTCATTTTATGAAGTATATAAAGTACCTACATATGTGTAAACGTATACACTTAGTAAAAATTGAAGTTTTTTCAATCATTATAAAAATAGAAATAACAGGTGATGGATTCATATTCAAAGAGAAAAATATTGAATTTTGATTACAATTTTAATACAATAATAAATTATAGAATTCAAAAAAACGATTTTTTAACAAAGTTAGTCAAATATAGGTGTCGATTAAAATATTAACACATTTATTAAAAATTCAAGAGGTACTCATAGTCATTCATATACAATAATTATAAACCAACGTAAGAGTTCCAAACTTGTATCATATATATAGTGGGTATATGAATATTCAATTAAATTTTAAAATCTCTGAATTCAATATACATGCCCATAAAACCCCTAAATGAATAACCTAAACACCCGAATCTTCAATTTGACTGTACTTCGCTCAGAATCATTTTTCGAATGTAATGATTTATCATTAAAATCAAATTTTACTCAAAATTCAACACTATACTCTATAGACCTATATAATTCCTTCCATGATTATATCAGATATTATTTTTTCATTAAACAGTTTTAAATAAAATCGTAAATCGTAATATACACAATTAATAGGAAATAAGTTACCTAATGTAATTGAACTTCAACAAAAATTCCAAAATTTTCTATCAACTTTATCCAACTAGCCAAAAAATCCAAAATTTGCAATTTTATCAATCATAAAAACAAGAAGAAACAAGACAAGATAAAAACAAGAATATTAATACACATTCAAAGTTATATATTTTGTAGAAGAATAAACCAACCGGTCCCAAAATTTTATTCGTATATAGGGTACTTATGTGAATATCAAAGCTATTTTCAAGTCCTTAATTTGAATATTGCATAAGTTATCGTAAAATATCGTAAGTTATCGTCAGAATTTTAATTTACTGAAAAATGCTTTTTTCATAATTTATTAGCTAATGTTCTAGTGCATTAGGTTAATTTTGAGAAATTTGATAAAGGTCTAAATAAAGTATCATCTACATCCACCACCAGAAACATATTCTATTCGTGATAATTAGAGCATTTTTTTAGGCTGAAGAAGTGTCTACCTATATTCTATTCACCTAACCTCGGTTGCGCTTTGTTTTCTTCAGCGACAATCAGGTCACGTCCATCCAACACCACAAAATTAAACTCTAAATGTGATATACCAAGAGGTTTTGACTTAAACCATATTAGAATTGAGCAACTACGTATTATTTGTAAATATTCATAAAAAAAGTTATATGTAATTATAGAAACATTTTTTAATAACAATATGTGTATAGAATCATTATAATCATTAGTACCATTTGTAAATACTATTATTATTATTTTTGTTGTCTTTATAATTCAAAAACTACTACTTTTTTAGCATTTGATAGCATGAAGTAAAATACCTTTTTTTCTTCTTCTTTAAAACACAACAATTTGTGTTGATTTAAGAATTTAATTTAAACTACACACGGGCGAAGCCGAGTAATTCAGCTAGTTAAATATAATTTTATTTACTTTTTTTAATTTTTCATGGTATATATGCACAAGCATCATAAATATATTTAGAATGGAAAGCATATCCATTAGATTTTACTTCTTTGGCAAAAATTCCATCACTTTGGCATTTGTTCACAATTGTTTTAACGAGTTTAGTAGGGCCAGATATTGTAACATTTTCTTTACTATTATGGCAAGCAACGAAAACATCATTAGGTATTACATTCTTAATATTTTCAAGTGACAAACCTGTAAATTAAAACTATTATTAGAGATAAAATATTTAAAATGTATTATTGTTTATAATAATTTACCAATAGAAGCCATAGATCCTTCTGGTAATTTAGTATCAAGAACACATCGTCCTCTTAAGTAAGAACTTAAAATTGTCTGTTCAGCACTTAAGGCACCATCAGCGTAGGCACAAGCTGATTCACCCACTGAATGACCAATTATACCATTTGGCTCTATTCCAATATGTTTTAATAAATCAACCAATGCTATCTAAATTATTTTAAAATTACAAAAAAAAAAACTTAAACCCATATTATATATTAAATTTAAACGAATACCTGCGATGCCGTTATTGCCACAAATGAGTGCAAGATATTATCATACGTTGTTTTATCTTTAGAATTCAAAATGTTCACTAAATCTATACCTTCTGGTTTTAACACATCAGCTACACGGTTTATAGCTTTGTAAAATGGTTCTACTTGCATAAATCCTTCCCCCATACCTACCCATTGACTTCCCATCCCAGAAAAAATGAACCACACTGGCCTATTTGTTAATTTCACTTCCTAAAAAATGCAAATTATTATAAAATTATATAAAATCCTTAAAATTGATTACTCAAATTACGTACTGCTATTTCAGTAATTGATTGGTCAAGTATTGAGTATCCTCTATAACCGTGCCCTATAATATTATTTTCATGTATGTCATGTAATAAACTGTTAAGTTCATCATCTAATGGAGATTCGGAAATCTAAATATACATATTATTATTCTTTAATTCAATTTTAATAAAAAATCAATTCTATTTTATGAAAATATTATACCTTTTTTAACATATTAGCTGTTCCATTCATTGTTCTTCCTGATACAGTGATTAAACGAGGCATGCGAATATTACTTGATTCTAGTTTTCTTTTAAGTTTTGGATTAGTTTTTAATAATAAATGACCGTTAGTGCCACCAAAACCGGACGAGTTAAGAGCTACATAGCTTCCAATAAAGTCACAATTTTCAGAAACCACCTAAACAATTAAATTACCATTAAGATATAATTATTGACAATACGTTATTTAATTATAATATATTATAAATTACTTTTAGTTTTCCATTACATAAACTTGGAATATGAACATTTGGTTTCTTAAAGTGAAGATTTCCAGGAATTTTCCCACATTCCAAGGATATAATAATTTTAGCTAATGCACAAACACCAGATGCCAATTCTGAATGACCCATGTTTGATTTAACCGACCCAATTAAAAGAGGACTAACACGGTTTTGAGTATACAATTTAGCAATAGCGTTTACTTCTTGTGGATCCCCTGCCTAAATTTTATATAATATTAATTATATTAATTATTATTAAAAAACCAACTATACCTTTGTTCCTGCTCCGTGCGCTTCCACATAATGCACATCTGTTGGATTAACTCCACAAGTTTCATATAATTCCTTCATTAGTAGATATTGCATATCACCATTAGGAAATGTAATTCCTTCAGATTTGAATCCATCATTGTTTGTATGTATATCTACAACTGTACAGTAATTACGTTTTGCCACAGATGCTTTTTGTAATAATATGGACACACATGCCTCACTTCTGACATAACCATCTCCTGATGTAGAATTGACGATTTAATTTTATATCATAATTATTAATTGTCTTTGTGTATTATATATTATTAATATAATATTAATTTCATTAGTATTCTTACCCGATTCGTCAAATGCTTTACATTTCCCTACTGGTGACAACATTGATAATTTTAAAAAGCTTAAGGATAACGTTGGATCTAATAACACATTTGTGCCACCAACTATGGCGGCATCACAAAGCCCAGTTTTAATAGAATTAATAGCCTCTGATAATGCTAATATACTACTGGAACAAGCTGAATCTATAGTGATGCTGGGTCCTTTAAAATCGAATATGTAGGATAATCTATTAGATACCATTGATTGAATACCACCGAGAGTTTCATAACCATTCATCAAATGTGGTTGGCTACATAAATATTTCCTTAATTGCGTCTCACATGCCCCCATAAATACTCCTACTTTTGATCCACGAAAATCATTTGGATTTATGCCTATAATGTAATTATAAGATTTTTACTAATTTTTATTATTCAATTGTAATAGCTAAAAGCTAAAAATATTATAAACTTATATTAGGTAGTTTTTGAAAATATTTACTCACCGGCGTCTACAATACATTCATAAGTAGTTTCCACAAGATGTTTTAATTGTGGGTCCATTGCCTGAGCCAGTTTTGCATGGATATTAAAAAAATTTGCATCAAAACGATCAATATTTTTTAATTTTCCAGTTCTTGATGGAAGTCTATAAATACCTAGATTATAAAAATTAATTAATTTTTTTTTTTTTTATGGATATGAACTTTTTTTCATACCAAATTTTTTAATATAATATATGTTCTTTAATAGGCAAGTGAATGTAGTTGTAATTTAAGTCATTTTTCGAATTTCTCAAAATTGAATCTATGCAATACAAACATTCATTTTCTCAAGAAAACTAAAATTTTGACGAAATCGATTTCAATATTGAACTAAGTGAAAACTTTATTGGATGTTTAAAATTTCATATAGGTACTATGTATACAGTATACGTGATAAAATTTTGGAATGCTTATGTTTAAATCTAAATTTAAATTAATATCAATGATTTTGTTGCAGTTTACAGAATTATCGATGTTTTAGCATTAACATAATAGTAAATAATTCGGAAAACTGCAACTATATTATTCCAATTCATGAATGTTTTAATCGATAAAAATCTATTACCTAGTTACAAATTCTTAATAAATATGTAAAAATATTAATCTTCAGCTATATTTGACTAACTTCATTAGAATCATTTTTTCGAATGTGATGATTTATCATTACATCCATACTTTAATCAAATTACAACACTATCCTCTTTACACTTTTTTTCTTCCAAAGCAGTATCATCTCTTATTTTTATATTATATAATATAAAAAGTTATTCATGTAATTTACGTAATATTTTACTTAAATTACCATTTGGCCATCGTCTTTCATCGTCTGTTACCATATCTATTCCATTAAATAGATTATCCCTAAATTCTGCAATTGAATTAGATTCCGGAAACCTTCCAGAGATTCCACTAATAACAATTTCGTCTCCTTCTAAATGTTTATAAGCATTATTATGTTCCGCTGATGCGCTAGAGCAATGTTGTATGCCGTTAGTATCCATTTCAAATACCTTCTAAACAAAAATTGTACATAAGACATAACTATTAATAAATAATATAATAAAAAGGAATTATATAATAGGTACCTAGTAATATTGGTATTAATAGTTGTTCAATTAATAAAAATAATATTAATATCTCTTTTAATTTGAATATATCATAATATTATATTATATGTAAAAATATAATTTCGACTTGACACACAGGTATCTTATTGTCTATGGTCGAGATAATATTATTAACATTCAGCCGGATTTTTATAGTGGCATAAGGCATAACATTTTGTCAACGTATATTACGGATTGACTCATGCCACTCATTTTAATATATTCATGGCATTTTATTTTGGTGAGAGTCACTTGTAGAAATTTTATTAAATAAAAATA
>JAIUCT010001474.1:0-12379 GCA_021307375.1 Tetraneura akinire | reverse complement strand
TAATAATTGTTATGTATCGAAAATAAACTCTTCTTTTAAATAATAGTTGAGACACATTTAGATCTTTATTTTACATTAAAAAATAAAATTGTAATTAACTAAATAAAAATAAAAATAACATCAAATAAAAATAGATTTATAAAGTAACGTAACTAATAATTATATTAATTCAATTAATTTAGTATTGATGTGTCAGTTATTAATATTCGTATAATCATATAATATCTTGATGACTTTCGAACTTACTACCCCGAATGCCGAATCCCTTCTAACATTGGAAGGAAGGTAGTAACACATATCATACCATTCCCCATTCTAAATATCTATTAAAGTATTAATAATTTAATTTACCATCGCACCCCTTAAACATTCTTACGACCACTCTCCCCCTCTTAATTTCGTTTTCTTTATTGTTTTTATTTCTTTGTTTTCGTGTTATTACACTATATAGAATAGAGTATATATAGGTATACTAAGGTGTAATACTTATATCACAGATAACATTAAATCAGATGGCCAATTCTTTTTATTTTCCTATGCTGACAATGTAATTAATAAAAATGGAAAAAAAGTAAACCCTCTTCAGTTCAATGTCATCACTCAGAGGGGAAAAAAATTTGTATGAGTTTCTTTACTGTACATCACTGATTTTTACTGTTTACTATGCGCTAGGCAATTAAAATTATTCAAATGCTTAGATTTTTTAAAATATAATATAATAGTCGAAATAGTAGAGTATAATTGTAACAATCATAGATTGAACTGAAACTAAATACTATTTTACAAAAGTCACTTAACGCCATTTCTATCCACTCACCGCTTTAAATATGTATATAATAGAATAATATTAATAATATATGTAATATTAGAATAAGATTTTAATTAAAATCAATATTTTTATAACTACAAAAGTGTTTATCATTTTATACTACTTAAGTTGCATAGCCTAAAAATTCCTATTTTTTTTTTCTTTTTTGTCATTGAATATTTTTAAAAGGGCTTGAATTAAATAATGAATTGTTAGAGTTCAAGTTCGACGTCAAACTGAATTGTTCGGTTTGAGTTCGATTCGTGATCATATTTTTGAGTTCGACCCACCTCTAGTGAAAATAATATAATATTAAAATTTAATATAGCCTTTTTTACCAGTCACAGCTCCGAATCCTTTTCTGTATATAATGCTATTTCACTTCTTGTTACCAATTTTGGTAAATTTAATTGTCGAGTTCTAGTTTATAGTAGTCTCTAAGGTCTAGTTTAGAAAATACTTTAGATCTATTGATGGAAGTGATGATGTCTTCGATCATAGGTATTATGTGTCGCACTCTTTCTATGGCAGTGTTTGGTTTTCTCGTGTCAACATACAGACTTCGGTATGTGGGTACTTCCTTTTTTTTCTTTGGTATAATTACTAACAGTGATACTAAAGGTTTCGGTCTTTGTACCTTCTCAATTATATCCAAATTTTCAAATTTGATTAACTCATTTTCTAGTTGTTTCCATAAGTTTATTGGAATGTTCTAAATGTTTTACATTTTTGTCAATATGTAAATTAATTTCTCTACATTTTAATTTTCCAATTCCATTCAATAAATTTGGATATTTCTTCTTGTGTCATGTGTGTTCTCTACTTATCTCTTTGTTATTTAAATCCACTTTCAAATACCAAAGTTTTGTATAAGTCTCTTATCCCAACAATGATTGACCTTTTCCTTTAACAACATATACCTTGATGACTTCTTCTTGGTTTAAGACCTTTATGTTTGATGTGAATTTTCCCCAAATTTTTAGAGGTACGTTTGAGGTATAACAAAATAATTTTTAGATGTTCCACGCTCTTTTAAATTATATTTGATTTTGTTTTCTTTCCATACCGATACCTGTTCGGTTATCAGATTGCAGCTGGATCCAGAATCTATAAGAAAGTCAATATCCATGCCACCCACAGTACATCTGATGTGACTTGTGGTTTATTCATTTCTTGATATTTGAAATGCAACATTATGATCTTATTTGTCAATTGCATTAATTAGTTTACTTTTAATTTTTGTAAAATTACTGAGCAGTTTCGTTTTACAAAATGCTTTAAAGTGTTCTGTAAAACCGCATCTTCTACACTTTTTATCTTTCGTTGTACATTTTGAGTCATTTTTACGATGATCAGTATTTCGACATCTTCTATAGCAGGACTTGTTTTTATTTTTATTATGTTCTATTCCTTTCTTTTGAAACTTTTTAGTTTCCCATTAAATTATTCTGTTTACAGTTTCTTATTCGTTTTACAGAGTGTGTCAGTTTGTTGTACCAACATTGCATACATTTTTACGTCTTCAATTATTTTGGACAGGACAAGATTACTTTTTTGTAGTAATTTTTTTCTTAGTTAATCTAAACCACAATGTTCCATAATAGTTGATTAGAAATTTCTGTATTAGGGTCTGAAAAATTACTCTTACTCGCCTATTGTCTTAATTTAGTGATAAATTGTCCCATTGTTCTATTTTCTGTTTGTTTTAATTTTTTAAATATATAGCGGTCATAAACGTGGTTAACTTTAGGTATAAAGTGTACATCTAATAAGTTTAGTGTGTATTGAAATATCGATATGCCTTAGGGCACTATATTATGGCCTGGTATTCCGAAAAATACGTCTTATATTTCTTGGACTCCTTTATTAGTCTATCTAACCTACAAGGAGCTGCTCAGGACTGGTATTCCGGACGCGCGTTTTTCGATTGGACGGAATTCGACCGCCAATTCCGTGCTACGTTTGTCCGTGCGATAAGTACATCAGATCGTTGGTATGCGATGAAAGGCGTATCCAGGGCAGGGATGAACACATAATGGACTACTTTCAATCTAAAGTACGTTTGTGTCGAGAGCTTAAGCTAGATTTTGATGAAGTCAAGGACCATGTTTTACAAGGCATGTATGTCCGTGAGCTGCCTATGTATGCCTTGGGGCGCGTTCACGTCGAAGAAAACCAGCTGTTGGGCGACTTATTGGAATGACAAAGATTGAGTGACCTGCGTGAGACAAATGGGAAACAATATAGAAGTCGGCAAGTGAAACCGCTGCGGGTTATTGGAGAACAACCTCAAAGGGTACTACGACCTGTGGAGGCGACGAAGCTGGGGTATGTTTGGCCACGAGCCGTACCTGTGCCGTCGAGACCTATAAAGACTGACGCAATGGCGGATGGGGAGTCCGTGCAATCAAATTGTTGTTGGTCGCGCAAGAAGACGGGGCATCTGTCACGAGACTGCCCGGCTAGGCGGAAGGGTGCCTGCTTCCAATGTGGGGCCACTGGTCACATGCGCCCTGAATGCCCAGAAAGAACCGTACAAGTATAGTCGCCTGGGCGAATGAGCCCAGGAGTCACCCGTATGGAAAAAAAGGTTGTATAAATGGAATTATTGTTGAGGTGTTGGACACTGGAAGTCACTACACTTTAATTAAATCTAGCGTCGCCATCAGAACTAGACTACAAATAAGGCCGAGAGTCCGGTCCCTTTATGGTCTCGGGAGCAAGAGCATACCATCCGTGGAAATCATTGGTGAGACTACAGCCGAGATTCTCATTGATGCCGTCAGCGCTGGGCCGGTGATAATGCTAGTGGTACCAGATGAAGTGCAACGACCGGACGTGATAGTTGGCAGGGAATGGTTGGATTCTCCTATGGTGGCATACCGGAAGGAGAATGGTCAGCTTCTCGCTTCACCTGTATAACACTGAGGTGTCTATGGGACCTGTGGAAACGACTGTAATGACTGTTGGGAATGATGCTGAATGTTTGCATGTGGTGGAGGCGACGACCCATAAGAAACCCGAGCCATTATATGAACATGACTTTGCGTATCTGAATAAAGAGGTCAGTGATGAAGAGCGTGGAGAGCTGTTGTCCATGCTGAATGACTTTCGGGACTGTTTTACGAAACAACTTGATGAGTTAGGATGCACTAACTTGATGACGGTTGATATTAATGAAGAACCGGGGAGCCGACCTGTTGTATGCAGGCCTTACAAGACTACAATGGCCGATCGGGAAGAGATTGCCAAGATAGTGAACGACTGGAAGGAAAATGGGTTGGTGAAAGAAAAGAGGTCGCCTCTGTGTGGACTATAGAAAACTGAATAAACAGACGATCAAACAGCACTTTCTCTTGCCAGACATGAGTGAACTGTTAGAGTCACTGGCTGCTTCCAAGCTGTTCGTTCAGTTGGATTTGGCTAGCGGATACCTCCAAATTCCACTAACTGAAGAGGGATCCGAGAAGGCGTTTATCACTGCCGATACGACCGGGCAATTTACCAGGATGCCGTTTGGGTTGAGTGGAGCAGTGGCTGAATTCACGAAGCTGATGCAGGTAGTCTTGGGACCGTTACGTGGTAAAATTGTAAGGTATTATTTAGATGATATGGTGATCAATGGATTGAACTGGAATGACATGTTGACTAAGTTGAGATTGGTGCTGGAGTGTTTATGCAAGGCACGCCTCACGTTAAAGCCGTCCAAGTGCTCCTTCGGATCCAACCAGATTGAGTTTTTGGGATTTGTCGTTGGTGAAGGTCAGATCCGGCCGGGAGTGGAGAAGACACGAGCCATAGCTGAGTACCCGGTGCCTACTGATGTTCATGAGGTTCGCAGGTTCTTGGGCCTTACAGGATTTTTCCGCCAGTTTGTTACTGGTTTTGCCATAATAGCTCAGCCGTTGTCTAGGTTGACGCGGAAGGATGCAATTTTTGAATGGTCGCCTGGATAAGATGCTTCGTTCCGGGAGTTGAAGCGGAATTTGATCAACTCACCAGTTTTAGCCATGTTTGAAGTTGGAGCTGACCGTACAGAGCTCCATACCGATGGCAGCTCAGTTGGACTGGGTGCGATTCTGATGCAGTCTAAGAGGAAGGAGATCCTTTGAAATTGGTCTACAGTGCTAGTAGAAAGACCACAGATGCGGAGTCGCGATATCACTCCAGCAAGCTCGAGCTACTGTGCGTAGTCTGGGCTGTTAATAAGCTAAGGCAGTTCCTACTTGGAGTACCTTTTACAATATATACCGACTGTCAGGCCTTGGTGTATTTAAATTCATTCAAGAGTGTCAGTTCGCAGGTGGCCAGGTGGAACGTCATTCTACAAGAATATGACTATAGCGTTCGATACCGGCCAGGTACTCAGATGACCCATGCTGATGCATTATCCAGGGCTCCGGTAGAACGTGTGGTGGATGATTCCATGGAAGAAGATATTAATGATCGGTATGATGTGTGTGTGGTGATAACAGAACAAAAAAAGGTGATGATGTGTCAAGCTGCTGATGAAGATGTGGCCAAACTTATCAAAGAAGTGGAGAAAAATGGCAGCAAGTACTATGTAGTAAGAGCCGGGCTACTGTATAAGGAATATCAAGGGCGATTATTGTTTGTCATGCTGAAGAGCATGCGTAAGAGTTTGGTAGTTGTTGCGCATGACCTTAGCGGCCACCTCGCAGTTGACAAAACCATGGCTAATTTGCTACAAGACTATTGGTTTGCTGGTTTGAAATGATACGTGAAACAACATATCCATATGTGCATAGAATGTTTGCTGACTAAACGCCCCAGAGGGAGAAGGCCAGGATACCTTCATCCAATTCCACCTGGGCGACGGTCATTTGAGACTATCCACATGGACCATGTGGGACCGTTGGTTACAACGCAGAATGGCAATAAGTATATTTTAGTGACAATAGATAACTTTACTAAATTCGTTATTTTAGAAGCAGTACAGAATACTAGATCTGATGATCTGATAAGGAGCATTTAGAAAATCGTGGAAGCTTACGGTCTGCCGAGGAGGGTCATCACAGACCGAGGGACGTGCTATACATCTGACAACTTAGAGCGGTATTGTACGGAGCAGGGAGTTCAGCACATACTAACCTCGTCAAGACACCCTCAAGCGAATGGGCAAGTAGAACGAGTTCATAGTACGGTTATAGCCATTTTGATGACAACTGGTAAAAACCTGGATGATTGGGATATGGACCTAGCTTGGGTGCAACGTATCATTAATAGCAGTGAAAGCAATGTCACTACTAAAACTCCCTTTGAGTTACTGCATAGGTACAGACCTAGATTTCATTTAGGAAACTTAAGGAGTATCACTCTGACGTCAGAGATTGGAGCGATCCTGCTGAATTGAGAGAAGTTGCTCGTGGGCGAATGGAAAAAGCTCGAGAGAATATGAAAAAGTCTTACGACAAGAAGAGGCACGATAACACCAAATATGTGGTTGGAGAGGTGGTGGTAATGAAATGAGCACCAAGTTGCACCGGAGAGTCCGTGAAGCTGCAGGACAGATATCGAGGACCCCTAGTAATTGTGTAGGTATTGGACGGGGACGTGTATCGGGTCGTCGAGCTAGATGGGAATAAAAGGAGCAGATTCGCAACTACAGCGCACGTGAGTCAACTCAAGTCTTGGCGACTACAGGACGAGGAAGAGCCAGGAACTGGAACTGAAGGAGGTGAGCTGCCGACTGACTCCAGACCTAAGCGGAGAAGGAAGGCTCCTGTTTGGCTACGGGACTATTCGACAGAGTAGTTCATCTTGATAATTGTATTATAATGTATAAATGTTAATTATTTCTTTTTTTTTTTGTTTTGTTGTATTATTTCTAGGGGAACTCTAACAAAGGAAACAAAAGAGACTGTTAGGTGAATTTATTAATTTTTTTTTATTAAACTATTGTCAAATGTTACGTTGAATATTATATTAGTTTTAAATTATGTATGTAATACTATTTAGTTTAAATTGTGTTGTAATACTATTTAGATTTTTTTTTCTGGTCCGGTTGGGGACTACCGGCCCGTCAGGGAGGCCGAATGTTAACATTATGATGGAAGGGGGAGTAGAAAGTGGGGAGATTGCGGGTAGTGTTAGAGTTAATTAGTGTGCGACGGACCGTTGGCGTGTCGGGAGTCGTGTCTGCGTTTAATGTTATTGTTTATATTGAATATTAATGTATCTTTAACCTTACCTGTGTGTTATGTGTTATAATAAAGGAGCAAGATTGTTTTTTCTACTTTTCATTTGTTAATATTTAGTTTTTTTTTCCTTATTGTTATTGTAAAGCGGATTTAACATTTGTTATAATTTTATGTGGTATACAATAAAATTCTTAACTTTTTCACAAACTTTAAAAAATCGTAGAAAATAAATGGGTCAACCTTTATTAGAATTTTAAACACTAGTATTTTTCTAAAAATCAGGTTTACGAAATGGCTATTTTGAAATTTTTCTTAAACAATAAAATAAAATTTTTAATTTCCAAATTTGAGTTTCCCAAGTACAAAAAAATATTTGAAATCGACAGTATTGTAGCGCAAGAGCTCAGTATTAATTTTTAAAAAAAAAAAGTTAAAAAAAATGAATAGAAAAAAAGTTATTGCAATTGTCAGATAGACCTGTTACACCCTGTATAATCTGTTTTAAGTATATGATATTAATTCTTTATATTAATACCATTATTTTTGAAATATAATTTATTTTATATTACTCTTAAGCTTGTTTTTTATTTCATATAACTTAAGTATTTATTTAAAATATTCATTAATTTATTATTAGTAATATTATATATAGCATTAAAATAATATATTGATAGCATTAAAACATTATTTTATGTTTATTATTAAATTTAAATATTTTTAAAAACAAAATTTATAATAGAATCAATATTTATTTGAGATAAAACAAATAATTTTTTTTAAACATTATTTAAAAAATAATTATATTTAACTTGATAAATAATGTATTTATAATATTTTATTTGTATTGCAGTTATGACATTAATAAAATATTTCGTGGCTATTTTTATATAAGGGTATTGACGTCATTTCATAATATATATATAAATTATATTATACATAAAATAAAATCTAGTTAGTAATAATATCCAAAATTTTAATTTCAATTTATTAGTATAACTTAAAATATTTACTCTATTATTGATTATAAAAATGGGTTCATCTAAAGAAGAATGTTTATCATACATTTTTCTTTTTATATTATACAACGGTAGTGTTTATAAAGGTAATATTAATATTAAAATATAATATTTTTAACATGTAGTTATGTATATATTATATTCATGGTATGTATAATGTACATACATATAGACATAATGTATTCGGAATTAAATGTGAAATGTGTTTTAGGAATTATTAAGACAATAGTTTATTGCAAACAGAATTTACCTGTATAAATTATGCTTATATAGTGTAAAAAAATTGTATTAATAGTAATATATATACATACATTTGAATGCAATGGTAAATAATTACATTCGTGAAAACGATATTGAGCGAAGTTTATCAGATAATATATGTACCTACCGATTAACATTTTTTCATTTATACGTTCAATATAAAGAATTTACCATAAAACCACTAAATGAGTCACCTTAATATCCAAATCTGACAGAACTTCCCTCAGAATCGTTTTCAAATGTAATGATTTATCATGGCGTTCAAATGTTAATCAAAATTGAACACCATCTTCTTTAAATTTGTATCTTTCAATACTAGTATCCCTTCCCTTGCTTTTTACTTCAGAGAGAAACATAACAAAACAAAAAAAAAAGACTAAATATCATATTCACAATTAATTTGAACTGAGTTACTAAAATTTAATTTTGTCAATTTTATTTAACATTATTGTACAAAAATAAAATAATATAAAAAGAATCGATATAGGAGTAACTACTTTAAATATTAATTTTACTCAAATTTCAACTTTAAACAGCTATAAAAAATATTTCAATTGATATTATTTAAATATTCGTTAAATACTTTTAAAAATAATAAAATATGCTTAAATAAAATTTTCCGAATTTTTTGGATTATTATTGTAAAATTATTAAAAAATAATAAGAAGAATACTTGGATTCTAAGTTTTTTGATTAAACTAAAAATTTCAATTTTAAACATCTATAAAAAAGACTGAAACTCAAACTTGATATTTTTCTATTGCAATCTGAGCGAAGTTCAGTTAGATTATAATGTAGGTATTTTTTTAAATATTGACATTTTTTATAAAATATTTAAAACATAAAATTTTATCACACATATAGTACATAAATGAACACCCTATAAAATTTTTATGTCGCTAAGTTCTATATAAATGCTCATAAAATCACTTGTCTGACTATATCTGACAGAACTTCACTCAAAATAGTTTTTCCAAATGCAATGGTTTATCATTGCATTTAAATTCTAATTAAAATTAAAGGCTATGATTTGCACACCTGTATCCAATGCGGCAGGAGTATTAGCTCTTCTTTTTAATATTTAAAACCGCTATAAAAAATAACCATAAATGTAATAATTCACAATTAATTGGAACTGAGTTAAGTAAAATTTAATTAAGCTTCAATAAAATTTTCAGACCTTAATGCCAAAAATTGCCAATTTTATCAAACATTATATACTTAAAAATGAGAATTTTACGAAATATTCAAAGTCTTATATCTTGTTGAAAAATTAACGTAATGGTTTTAAAATTTTATTACATATATATATAGTGCATATATCAACAACCAAAAAATTTAGAAACTTGAAAATTGCCTGTGTTATCGTGAAATATAGAAATCGAATTCGTCGAAATTTCAGTTTTCGTGAAAAATGCTGTTTTTTCGTCATTTTTTAGAGCAAAATTTTTAGGGTCAATTTTGAGAAATGCGAAAAATTATCTAAGTAAAGTATCAACAACATCCAATTTTCATACAGCTTCAAACATACAGCTTTATTTTGGGTAGTAAAAGTGTCTTCATAATTAAAAAAAAAAAAAGACTCGCATCATTATAAAACCAATACATTATTTGCTTCGCTCAGAATCTAAAACTGAAACTTGAACTTTGGCAAATTAACGGAGATGTCGGTATTCGCCAATACCATTAATCAATATATAGGATAACTTATCGATTATTGGTAGAAGAAAAAGGAATATGAAAAGGAAACTGAGATCATTAATTATGAGAAGGAACTTTAAGATTTATGAGGGATAACAAGTCAAGAGAATCAATTTTACCAGAAAGGAAGGATAGATTTAAAGCATGTCTACGGTCAGCAAGAGTAGACAGACTTAGGTAAAGAAGTACAGGAGCATAGTCATGAGGGGGATGAAGAATGCCTAATTTAAAAACGGAATAGCGGAGGAACTTTCTTTGTACAATTTCAATTATAGCACTGGCATCAAAAGTATATGGGTCCCAAAGAACTCATCCATATTCAAGGACTGGATTGACCAGAGCACATTATAAGGCCTTAAGAGATGCAGACATACGAAATTCTTGAGTGATACGAAAGACAAATCCTAATATCTTTAGGGCCTTGCAACAAATATTCCCAATGTATTTTAAAGGGCACAAAGTACGAGTAAGGGTAAAACCCAAGTCATGGACCGAATCACCAGAAAATTTTCAAGGAACACCATTAAAAGAGTATGAGAAAAGAAAAGAATCCCTAAGGCGTGAGAAAGTCATTGAGGAGCATTTATGAAAATTCAGGGAAAACACAAGAGATTCACCCCAGATGACAAGGCGATAAAGGTCAGCTTGGAGGAGACAATCAGACAACGAGTAAATTCGATAGTACAGTTTTATATCATTGGCATATATGAGCAATTTGGCGCGGTGAGGATCAGAAACAGAGGAATTAAGAAACAAGGCAAAAAGGAGAGGAGAGAGAACAGCGCCTTGAGTAACGCCAGATGTACAAGAAAAGGCATCGGAACGAACACCATGAACCCAAACAAATTGAGATCAATCAAGTAGATTAGAATGCAACTACGAAAGTAAAGGTTCATCAATACCAAGGTTATCTAGGGAATTAATTAAACAGGAATGATTAAGACGATCATTGATGTTTATTCTAATTTTAGCTTGTTGATAATGAATTTATATATGTATATATTTATTATATATATAAATATGTATATATTTATTATATATATAAATATGTATATATATAAACGAATTTCTGTTTGCCTTTTATTCATTCCTAAACGGCTGGACAAATTTTAACGAAATTTGGTACTTAGATATATTAGGCATATGGGCAGAAGATAGGTTAAGTTGAATAGTAATGGGCCCAACCCCGGAAGCTGCTCAAAAAGGTATTAAGAAATTTACGATGGAAATTTTTTTTATAGATGGTTGTTATTATTTTCAATAATAATATTATTTTGGTTGATATTAGTTTCAATAAAAATTATGTTATTCTAATGGTTATTATTATAATTAACTATTATTTAGCAGTTGAGTCGAATTCTTCGAGATTTCAGTGTGATAAATGTCGTTTTTTCTGTCGCATGGGGTCAATTTTAAGAAATTCGAAAAATTACCTAAATAAAGTACTTACAACATCCATTTTGCATCCAGAAACATATGCAATTCGTAAAAATCCAACTATTATTTCGAGTAGTAAGAGTATCTTCAGATATAAAAACAAAAACAAAAAATCACAGATCATTGTAAAACCAATACAATCTTCGCTTCGCTCAGAATCTAAAAAAAGTAAAAAAGACACTCAAGCCAATGCACTCAATTTAAAACATAAATTATGCTTATTGTACTTTATTTAGTATAGATTGTATAAATTCTAGATTAAAAATATATATATAAAAAAAAAATGTTATACCTTATGAAATCATGAAAATTATATTGAACAATATTTAAAAAAAAATATATTATTCCTAAAAATGCAATTCACATATTAATTAATCTTTCTGCAACCTGTTATTCCAAAAAAAATAGCGAGTACCTACTATATAGTTTATAATTACAAATAATAATGGCTACAGCATACAACTGCAAAATAAGTTGTTTTACTATTTGACTAAGCAGGCATTTAGTAAAATTACTAGTCATTTGAAAATAGTAATATTCTATTCGAACTTTATTTTTTTACTATTTGCCCTAGGCATTTGATAAATTGCCTGATTTGACTATATACCTAATGTCCAAGACATATATATCTACACAATATCATATAGGTATTTTATCATTATTATTATTTATTATATCATAACATTTATATTTATTTTATTTGAAAAAACTTCTAGTTTGGTGTGATTTAAATTCAATAGAGGACTGTCGTAATAAGATATATTATATTATAGACAAATGTATATTATATCTTTCTACTTTTATAGATTATTTAAGTTTCTATTGTTGAGAATTATTAATGATAGTAATAATTAAATTATTTAGATAATGATATCATACTTTTTTTTATTACAAATTGGTGAATTTTAAAATGAATATATCATATAAATATTATATGTGATATTGTGTAAAAAAATATAGGTGTGCTAGATACTATGATTATTCTAAATAACATA
>JAIUCT010001422.1:0-10342 GCA_021307375.1 Tetraneura akinire | reverse complement strand
AAATTTGGACTAGGCATTTCTATTAATCTGGATATTTTTTTCTTTTGAGGTGTTGAAGTAATTGAAGAAGGACTAGGGAAAACTACGTCTACTACAACACTTTTAGTTTTTGCATATGTTTTAGTAGGAGTCAATAATATTAATTTGTCTAGTTCTGTTGTGTCATCGGAGGTCAAAATTCCTTTTTTAAAAAACAGAAAAATAATTTAGATAGGTTGGTATATACAAATATATATATAGTGTTGTAAATTATATTATGTTATTATTAATTATTATACGTTTAAGACCTTATCAGATGGTGAAGGTTCTTAACATATGTACGTAATTTTGACGTGTATAAATTTAATTATTTTTCGACGCAGCATGTAAATATTATATAAAGTTGAGAAATTATATTTTTTTAAGAGAAACAAAATATTTATTATAAACAATATAAAATTGAATAAAACAACGAATTAAAAAAAAAGGAACGGGACACAGGTGTTGATTAGATAATGGTGGGGAAATAATGTGTTTTCTTATAAACTATAGATACGATTTGAAAGCATTGATAAGTCATTAAAAAAATTAAATATAATATGTAAACATATAATAAATAATAATAATAAAAATAATAGAAAATAGAAATGTATATTTATGTTTGACAAAACGGTTTTTTACATTCGATAAAATAATTCTGATGAATATGATTTTTGAAATATAACATACGACTATACGAGTATAGTTATATATATTATATTAATATAATTACTTATATAAAGATACAATTATCTTTATATAACTAATATTTTATCAATTGTAAAATGTAAAATTTTAATTTTACAAAACGTACACGAAGTCGCAGTTACGAATGACGAATATCGGTTGACAAAATATGTACTCGTATATTGGGACGTGTGTTTGTTTTATTATTATTGTAATACATAATATTATTTTTATTATTGTAAAATTTATTTATCAGGAAAGTACCAAGCCGGTAATTACTATAATAATAACATTAATTGTATATAAATCAATTTATAAATATTATAATTAAAATGAGCAAAGTAGCCTTTTAAATATACCTATAACCGGTTATTATTCTAGAGGGGTTTATAATTTTACCCTACCGTGGTATGGAGGAGTATACACTCTACCGTTGACAGTCGTCGACTACATCGCTCTATAACGGCTGACAGTCCAAAAGTAGTCGCCGAAATTTCCCATTGCATGGCTTATCTGTCTATTCTATAATCAATAGTAATACCAACCATCATAAATCTACATACAAAATGTATAATAAAATATGAAAATAACCCAATTTCAACATAAATTGTTTTTTACTAAATAATAGATATTAGATAAGTATATACTATTTATATTTAAATACTTAATTATATTAATTCCATTTCTGCTAAATACATATATATATATTTATACAAAAATACTTATTTTAAATAGTCAATTTAAAATTTAAAATGTAAAACAACATATTGTTAACAACACAATGTTTACAAATGAGAAATGACAAATTAACATGGTATAAATGAATACCTACATTTTATTTTATTAATATTAAAAAGGTAGAATTATTATATCTGTTTATCACAATTTATTTAGAACATTCAAGTCTTCTGAATTCAAATATGTATTAAATTAACATATTAATAATAATAATAATAATAATAATAATAATAATAATAATAATAATAAGAATAATAATAAAACAATTATTGTAACAATATATAAATACTTCATAATAATTAATTAGGAAAAACATTTTTTATATAAAATTATATTAATAGTTTACAAATGACAAATCAACTTGGCTTAAATGAATACCTACATTTTATTTTATTTATATTATAAAGGTAGAATTATTGTATTATTATCACAATTTTTTTAGAACATTCAAGTCTTCTGAATTCAAATATTTATTTAACATATTAATAATAATAAAAAAAATATAATATTATTGTAACAATATATAAATATCTACTAAATAAGAATTATTTATACAATTAAATACTAATTTTTTAACTCATACAATATGATATATTTAGGAACATTAATTAGTATTATTACAGTCTTTGTAAATTAACAAAATAGGTATCTTCTTGATACACGAGTACTAAATATAACAAAATTGCACTTACAGTAAAACTTTTATACCTCAAACAATATAATACAAATAAGAACATTAATTAGTATTTTTACAATCTTTGTAAATCAACAAAATATGAGTAGAAATGTATTTTGTTATTTTGGTAAGAGTCACTTGTAGATTTTTATTTAATTTAATGTATTTTTTTTAAAATTAATTTCAAATAATAACATGATATTTAATCTAACACAGATTAAATACATTACTTGCTTTGTCTTCTTTGACAAAAATCACAAATATAACCTTCAGGAGAATCTATCCCACTACACTCGCATTAACCCAAAGCCCCACAACTTACACATCTATACCATAATTCATTTTTTCCAGTTTCATCACAAATAATACATTTATCATTAGCATTGTCATCTTCCAAAGAATCATCACTGTTGTCATCGCATAATTTGTTAATATCTAATCCATCATCTGAAGAAGAATTTGTACCAAATAGATTTTTTTTAAATTTTTTTTGAGTTTAATACTTTCACTAAAATTAAATAATAATAAACATTAAATTACATAATATCAATTAATCAAAATATTTAATATTACATCTGATATATAGTATAAATTGTTTGGATAGTTACCTTTCTTTGTACGCTTTGCTTTATTTTTACTTCTATTGACTTTTGCTCCTCTTTGTTGATCTTTTTTACTCTTCTTATTTCTTTAGAAATTAATTTTTCTTTCATGGGACTTGAAGTAATTATATTAGAATGATGCTTTGCCTTTTGTCTATGAACTACCCCTTTATCTGATTTTTTTGGATTTGGTATGATATCTTTAATTGAAATTCTACTATTAGATGGGCCAGACGAGAACACTGTTAAATTATTTGGTTGGAATGTACTTTTTTCTTCAGTAATATTATTATACAAATGTAAATTATTTGTAGGTGTAACTTCTAGGGTATTCATATTCTGTACTATAACAGGTGATGTAACAGATTCATTCAATGTAGTAGCAGCATAAAAATCTTCATTTGTAAATATTTGTGGATTTATAGGATAAATTCCTGTACATAAAAATCCACTTATTTCCCTTACTAATTGTAGCAATATTTGAATATGATTTGTTAAAAATTGCTGCTAAATCATAAGGTGTAATTTTTAATAATGCATTAGATTTTATAAACAGATCACATTCTTTTTTAAATGTTTTTTTTAATGGGCCAAAAAATGTTACATCCAATGGCTGCATTCTGTGTGATGTATGAGGCGGTATTGATAACATTACAATTCCATTATCTTGACGAAAATTATAATCTGGTAAAGTGACATGACTTCCATGGTTATCTAAAATTAATAGTACTGGTTCATTATTATTCGGTTTCACATATGCAGTAAAATGTTTTAGCCATATTAAAAATATATCATCATTTGTCCAGCCATTATTGGTTACTTGATATACTGCACCCTTAGTTAATAGATTTGCCATTCTTCTCCTTGGAAATATAAAAAGTGGAGGAATATAATTACCAGACGCACTCATTGTATATATGACCGTCACATTTTTTCCTCTCTCCCAGCTAGTAACAGAACCGAAACCTTTTCGGCAATTATTAATCCAGGATCCTGGACATGTTTCATCCATGTTGAATATATGAGTTGCATCAAATTTGTATTTAGTCATTAATAGTTCTAAATTCTGAAAAAATAGCCCAACTTCCTCTCTGTTGAAACAAGTTATTCGTGCCAAACTGGTAGATTCAGATTTCCTTACAGATATAGAGGAATTTCTTTTTAAAAAACTATATAACCAATCTTTACCAGCCAATCTAGTATGTAAATTAAAATTATGTTTTATGCTATTTTTTTCAGCAAATTCAAATGCTGCTTTACGTAATTACAATCTTGGTATATCAGCCAGGTTTTCGGCTTATCGCAGTCAAATCCAGGCATACTCGTTGTTGGCCCGCGCGTACCGCATGCTCGCCTGAACCAACCCCCGCGTATCCCGTTCTCTACCATAAACATCATGTCGTAATCGGACAATAGCTCTAATTAGACCGACGTGTGTTTCAACATACAGTCGAAACTGAACACGGGTGCGGTATAATAATACGCCGGTCCAGATTGTATGTTGAAACGCAAATGTCGCGAAAATTTTCAAACACGTCGGCCAATAACAACACGTCGATCATTAAGTACAGATCACTATAGTCGCCCATAGTGTTGCACTTAAAGTGACGCCATACCGCCTACGCGTGTTCGTAGTCCGCGTCCGATATACCCGTTTCCGATAGCGCGCTATAACACTCCGACTTTTCCGGTAGACTCGTCTCCGTCAATTTGTCCCAGCTGTCCGTGTAATCGTACGGATACACGCCTTTCCGGGTAACTAAGGGCATATCTGTAGGAGTAAACATACGCGCGATTTCGCAAAACTTCGCGAAATCGCTCGTCACGAGATTGTTCGACAGCTCGGCCAAACTCGACGACATAAACCGACAGGTGTCGATAAACCTAACAGTGAAGTCGTTGCTCACGTACTTTGAGAACGATATGAAATTTTCCTCAATGTTAGGAATGATTGATATCTTATTGTGCAAAGACACCGATACGAGATCATCGCCGTAAGTCGTACAATATTTGAACGTTGATTTATTTACGAGTTTCAATAATCTCCGCGGACACGAAACGAGCTCGATCTTTATACGTTTCCGCATCGATTCCATTGTTTTTTCTAGAATAGTAATAATAATAATAATAATAATAATAATAATCACGTGTAAATAGTATAATCATACCGAACACCGCATTGTTCATCAGTTTATAGAAATCTTTCTCGAACCCATTTGCGGCCCTCTTCCTCATTTCCGTGTTTAAATCTATGTACGATGCTAACCACGGTGATTGATGGAACTCGAGCACCCTGTAAACCTGTTAAATAAATGAAATTATTTTTAATAAATATATGTGCGTATGAAAATGTATTATATAAATTATACGTACTTTATCGACGATCAGACCATGATCTATGGCTTGTTTTAAATTTATATAATGTATTATATATCTTTTTTTATCCTCGAACGTGGCCATCAATTTACGTACGCTCGACCCTCGCGGTATGCTGGCGTAAGGGAGGAACGGTAATTCGTTATGCGAGTCGTGCAAACTTTGCGGGTAGGAAATATCCACGTCGAATATTCTGCCCACATCGTCTGTTTCCGTCATCGTATGGAGATTGGCCAACGCGTCGTCAACGTTCCCCGCGTACCATGCAAAGCCACCCGACGGGAGATATCTTGACATGGCCCATCCATAGAGATTATTACCTTTAAAAAAAAAAAATAAAATATTACGTTATTCGAAAAATAACTAATAAATAATTACAGTCTTGGTAGATTAACCACGTTTTAGGATCACCGCTAACGAATCCGGGCGTCCGCTCATTGTTGGCCCGCGCGTATCGCATGCTCGCCTGTACCAACCCTCCGCGTATACCGTTCTCTACCATCAACAACATATCATAATCCGTTAATAGTTCCAATTTTATCATCGTATGTTTCAACATACAATCGAAACTGAACCCGGGCGCAGTATAATAAATACGCCGGGTCCAGATTATATGTTGAAACACAGATCTCGCGGAAATTTTCAAATACGTCGGCCAGCAGCATCACGTCTATTTTCAGGTATAGATCTCTATAATCACCTAGAGTGGTGCAATTAAAGTGATCCCATACCGACAACGCGTGTGTGTAATCCTCGTCCGATATATTGGTCTCATTTAGCGTGCTGTAAAATTCCGATTTTTCCGGCAGACTCGTCACCGACAATTTACTCCAACTGTCGGTGTACTCGTATGGATATACACATTTTCGCGTGACCAACGGCATCATGTCAGCCGAACAAAACACCCGCGCGGTTTCGCGAAACTTCGCGAAATCGGTCGTGGTTTTTCGCCAGCTTATCTAAACTCGACGCCATGAACCGACAAGTGTCGATAAACCTGACGGTAAAATCGTTAGTCACGTATTTCGAAAAAGAAACGTAATTTTCCTCGCTATTAGGGATTACAGATATTCTACGTGTATCATGTCCGAGATGACGAATAATAAAATGCGCGTCGTATTTAGACAAATTGTGCAAAAAGCACGGGACGAACTTTTGTGTCTTCAACTCGAGATTGCACGAGTTACACAGAGTCTTTAAAAACCGTCCGGTCAGATGATCGTGATGTCTGACTTTGTGGTTCGTCTCCGTAAAACGTGTACCGCACAATTCGCAGTAGGTTTTAACTCTGTGCGTACGAAGTTCGTCCTCGTTCATTTGCACAATCTCGATGTTAGTGGATTGTAATAAGACGCGGATTTTATTCGCCACCTCGGTGACGGTCAAGACAAAATGTTCGCCCACGGGTCCGGAGGTTTTCGATCCGCGATAAATAACCGGAGACTGCGGAATGTCGAACTGACGGAGCAAGTCTTTCGGCACATCGTCCGCGACTTTCACGAAAAAACCGTAGCTCATCGGAGGAGAGCCTGGAAATCGACGTAAATGGCAAACGGCAGTCGCTGTGTTTTGCCCCACACGCTGAATTCGAGGGACGACCCCTCCTCTGGCATGATGGGGAGTATCGGCTTCTGCGTGCCGCATATTTTCGCGTGTTCGTCTAACGCAGCCTTACCGTACGCCCTGAGCAATCTCGGTCTGGCGTCGAAATTAGCGAAACACCGCTTACAGTATAAATTCGCATGGTCGTGCCATGCTCACGAGTCGCGAAATGACCTTTATCTAACGAAGAGTGACGGATAAGTAAAAGATCGAAATGATCCGTCCGTTGCTCGTCCGCAACTCTCAACGGGTACACGACGTGTGTTTTCCGCCCCCACCCCACCATCAATGTAACATTGATGACCTATAACTATAACATCTAGTGTAGCCGTATAACTTATATAGGTACCTTAATAATCTAGTCATCAATCTATGATCTAGTCGTCAACGGATCAGCCACACCCACCCACCCACCCAAAAACCAGTGGGGTATTTACCCCACTAGATACTCGTGTTCGGCGCCACTGCAACAAGCTAAAATAATATTTTAAATATTTATTTTAAATATTTATTATTATTATTAAAAATATCTTATGTAATTATTGAGTAAAAACTTAAATATTTTTTCTAAATAATATAGAGTTTTCACTTTAAAAAATATATTATATTATATTAATTTTTAAACATTATAATTTATACTGACCTTTCCTTGATGGTTTCTTTTGACCGGTGATATTTTATCATGATCCATAATACAAAGATAAATAAAGTACAAATGACGTAAAAATAAATAAATAAATTTAAATTTGAAACACAAAATAGCACAACAATAATTTGTAATATATAGGTAACAAAAGTTTCATAAACAAATTACGTGGTGCTGTGACGCGCGTAAAACGGTTAATAATTTACTAGGGTAAAAACGGTAAAAACTAGTGATGAGCACTATCGAATAGTTCGATAGTCCATCGCATTCGAATTATTCGATAGTATTCAAATATTCGAATTATTCGGTAGTATTCAAATATTCGAATTATTCGATAGTATTCAAATATTCGAATTATTCGGTAGTATTCAAATATATTCGAATTATTCGATAGTATTCAAATATTCGAATTATTCGGTAGTATTCAAATATATTCGAATTATTCGATAGTATTCAAATATTCGAAATATTCAATAATATTCGATAATATTTTAACTATTTAAAAGTATTCAAATATTAGGACCGGCACCCCAATATTGAAATTTTGAAATTTTTTTGCATAAATATTTAGTAGGTACGAAATTTGTATGCCATTATTTTTTTATCCAAAATCCATTAATCATGGGCGGTGATGGGGTAACGTTACCCCAGCACCCTCACCATACAAAAAGTAGTGTTTTCTAATTTTTTGTAATGCTAATATTTAGTACGGAATTTGTAGGAATTTGTATGCCTATTTACGAAAATTGTACGGCCATTATTCCCCTTCAAATTAAAAAATTGAACTCCAAACAGTCCAAAGCCAAACTATATATGAGTAACTATTTATTTTTCCGTATTTTATACATTGTACACAAAAAATTAATTACATAGAAACTACATAAAAACTGAAAACGGGAAATAGTATGAAATACATTATTAAAATAAATCTACTATTGTTATTAATAGGTAAATTATTTCTTATAGAATATTAATTGACGTATTACACTCATTATATTATTATAACTACATATTCCTTTAATTTTATAAATAAAATGTTCTTATATAATATAAAATAAATTTTAATTATTATTAAAATACAATATTATACGTATAAATTTGATGCCTCATCTTGCTGAATCTTGCATTTCTTCCTCCAATGCTGTTTTTCGAGTATTTTTATTCGAATAAACACTATTCGGTCTATTCGAATATTTTTATTCGAATGAAAACTATTCGGTCTATTCGAATATTTTTATTCAAATGAAAACTATTCAGTCTATTCGAATACTTTTTTGAATAAATACTATTCGGTTATGTAAAATAATATTCGAATAAAATATTCAATAGTTTATGATAACAATCGAATATTATTCGATAGTAAAAACTATTCGATAGTGCCCATCACTAGACTAAAAACAGTAAAAACGGTAAACAATTGTTTACATTTTTACATCACTACGTATACAGAAATCGTTTGTATGCTTAACCGGTATTTGTTAGCGAGAATGCTACCAGCGGCGAAAATACGCAAAATATCAAATACGCGTTTTGATAATGTCAGTGGAGGGGATAAATGCGCGAACTAGGACCGAAAATCGTCCGCCGCCCGGCGCGTTCTTAAATTGAAAATAGTATAGCACGTTCGAACGTTTTTATTTCTGACACGGGTGTCGGAACCGTCAACGATGAAAAGTCATAACGATACTCCTCGTCTCAATAATTAATCCCGACTCGAATGCGATCACGCTGATCGTGTTTCACCAAAATCGCCCACTTGAAACACTGATCGTCTATGTTTTGTGGGTTTAGGACACTCTTTTTAGCGGCAATGCTCGTCGGAAGCGGCAAATACGACGATCCGCCTAAAGGCGAATATTTATATATTCCCAAAAAGAGCCCGTCGACGCACGATAAGGTGAACCCGCTGCCTTTACCCGCGTATTCGTCTTCCTCGGAGAGAAGAGTGGCGAAATCTTGATTGACTATACACTCGATATCGCTGTACTGATACACCGCGCGAGAACACGTTTTAAATGCACTGTTCTCGACGGACGTCGTTTCAACGAACCGCGGTAACGGGTAATGTAGCCTCCAATTTTAAATTATATTTTATCGGATGAATACGAACGCTTTCGCGTAATTTTTGCACCAATTCGGATTTTATCGAACGGAGAAAACTGCGATAAGTTTGAATATTATTCACGTTTCTCCGGTAAAACCATACGATAGGGCGTTTAAACGACGAGGTAACGACTCATTTGTTTCAAATTCTATACGTAGATCAACGGTCAAAGCTTTGACTTTATCATTTTGACGTGATAAATCTACGACTATGATCGGGACGTGCTGTTGATAATTATTTTTCGATGGTATCGGCTTGGCCGAATCTCTTCCATAGTAAGATTTTTGGAAATCGGTATACGCCTTATACATTATAGACGTTAAATTGTTTGTAAAGTCCGCGCGAAAATCATCATATGGAAACACGTCAGAATTCAAGTACACCTTAAGGGTTTTTATTTGACAACTATCGAATTGTGCAGACGATTTAAATAAGTCGTTTTTTCGCGATGTCTGAAACCCGATTATAACAAATCTAGGTTTTTCCAATAAATTGCTCGATTTCACTGTCCACGAATGTGATATGTTTTGAGGTAAAACAGGGTATTCGCATAGATCCCATGTTCTATAGGCACATAAAAGCGGTTTTCGAGAGTCCAACACTCTGATCAATTTTAATTTTTCTTTATCGCTCACACGTATAACAGGCATTTTCCAAATAACTTTATGCAATTCAATCACTACTTTTTTAGCGTTTTCATTAGCTTCGGTGAAGATAATAGCATCGTAGAGGGTCGAAGGACGATTTAAAATTAATTGCTGGTTACAGTTTAATAATATTTTTCTATAATCCTCGCAAAATCCAAATTAACGTTTTATCCTTTCACACTTGATGATATACCGGGCAATTTTAATTTTTGTATTTCTGTCCCGTTTAGCTCAAATTTCATTTCA
>JAIUCT010001393.1:0-10082 GCA_021307375.1 Tetraneura akinire | reverse complement strand
AATATTATCTCATTTCCCGGGGCGGCTGCGTAACATCAGTTATTAATTGACCAATCCATCTTTTTCCCAGCTAAGAAAGGAATAATAGAGGTTTCTCCTGTCTTGATTTCCATTGGCTGGAGTGGCGAAGGTGTTTTTACTAATGTAATAACATCTTCGTTTGGATCCAAGCCATAAAAATGAGGGCCATTGAGTGAACAAAATGCTTCTAAATGTTTCAGCGCGTTTAGTTCTTCAAATACTGTGGCGTAAATGGGCAATGCGACAGGGGCATTAAATATTCCTGCACAGCCACAGGCTGATTCTTTACGATCTTTGGTATGGGGAGCGGAGTCAGTACCAAGAAAAAAACGATCACTGCCACTGGCGATGGCTGCCCGCAATGCTTCTTGGTGGCGACTGCGTTTTAATATCGGCAAACAATATAGATGAGGACGAATACCGCCAACCAACATATCATTACGATTAAACATCAAATGTTGTGGGGTAATGGTCGCGGCAATATAATCGCCCCCAGCTAAGACATAATCAACTGCATCGTTGGTGGTGATATGCTCAAATACAATTTTTAATGTGGGACATTTTTTACGAATGGGCTCTAATATGTCGTCGATAAATCGTGCCTCACGATCAAAAATATCTATTTCTTTGTTTGTTACTTCACCATGAACCAACAGGGGCATCCCCAGTTCTTGCATTTTTTCAAATAACGGATAGAGAGCAGGAATATCAGTCACGCCCTGATTAGAATTAGTGGTGGCGTTAGCAGGATAAAGCTTAGCAGCAGTAAAAACGTTTTCTTTAAAACCTTTCTCCAGTTCCTCGGGCAGTGTGCTGTTTGTTAGATAGCATGTCATTAATGGCGTGAATTTATGTCCGCAAGGGAGCGCGGCCAAAATACGCTTTTTATAAGCTATCGCCTTATCAACGGTTGTGATCGGCTCTTCTAAATTTGGCATCACTATTGCCCGAGCAAAAACCTGGCTGGTGTAAGGCAGAACGGTTTTGAGTATGTCATCATCACGTAAGTGCAGGTGCCAGTCATCTGGGCGGCGAATTTTTAATTTTTCGGGTTCTGTGGTCATTAAAGTGGCTCATTGTTGAATAATAGATGAAAAAACAACCCCGCCTTAAAAATGCGGGGTTGTGAGTACGTTTTAGGGCTGAGTTGTCATAATGGCGTTATTTCGATACTGCGGGCTTAGTTGCTGGTGCGCCTGCTTGGTTAACTGCGGCATGAGCGCCGGCAGAGCCTTTACCAATAAAGTCAAATGAAGCTCTTTTCCAATCACTTTGGATTGGAATTGGCGCGGGTTGGACATAGTCTGCTGCAGGTGCCCTAGTCATAGGTGCGCTAGCATGATGTTTATACCCTTCGCCTTTGAAGCCGCCGCGTTGTTGGCTGCAAGTGTTCGCCGAATCACGTAGTTGTCTACGCTCATCGGTCTCACACCCTGGCCGCCTAGCGGCAACTTCAAGGGCTGTGGGTATAAATAACATGCCTGATGGATATGAATTTTCTTGTTTGGCGATCACCCTCACTTCAGGTTCATTCACCAAAGGCGGGATAACAATGACTGGGATTTGTGATTTGATAGTATTTTCTACTGTTAGTAGGGGCGATTCAGTTACCATAGGCTTTTGTTGTTCTGTTGACTCTATTGGCGCGCTTGGATTTACTAGTGGATAACTTATCCACACTTTACCAGAAGCCATCTCCGGTGATGCGAAAGCACCTGCTAATGGCATAGAGGATTGAGCAGGATAACGTTCATCACGATAGCGGCGCCGACGTTGACCACTAACACGAAGATGACGAGGCGAACGGCGCGAGCGGCGTGGTATGCCATTCTCGTTGTGAGTGCCGTCATGGGTGATTTCGTCACTCTCTGTAACCGTTGGAACCGTCATTGTAGGTAACGATTCCAGGTCTTTTTTAAGATTATCTATTGACGTATTTTCAATAAAATTAGCATCGATACCAGGGAGATCCCTCTCTTTTTTTTGCAGAGTAGCGGTATTATCAGTGTCTATTTTATCAACAGAATCACAGCGTATTTTTTGACTCAACGGGCGTCGTTGACGACGAGGTATCACTGTTTGTTGTGGCTCTTCGTCAAGTTGATTTGTTTGTACTGTGGTAGGGAGAGGGGTTTTAATCTCTGCCGTTAACACTTTACGTTTATCATTTTGTTGTCGACGCGGTTGTTGATTTTTACGCTGTGTTTTATTGGTATCTACTGTGGTTTCGACGACAGGAGCCGGTGATATTGGCCGCTTGTTATGACGCTGTTCTCGATTTTCTTCATTTTCTTCACGTACATTACGTTCTCCTCGGTCTTTACGTCCACTGCCTTGACGCCTTAGATCTCGGCGATCATTATGACGTGTTTCAGTCGTATTAGGAGCGATATTTTGAATCGATTTTGCTTCTTGGGATTGAGTCGAAGGAGCAAACCAGGCTTTTAAATGATGGAATAGTCGTTGTAAGAGATTCATTGACGTGTCATCAAAAGGTGATGATGCCACTGATTTAGTGCGCATTTGCCTTTGCTTTGGCGCCATTGATGCTGTATTTGCCGATTTTTTAACAGCAGTTATTTCAGTGGATGATGAAGCTTCAGGCAGTGGTAAGGCGGATAATGCAGGTTGCTCTCGTTGTTTACGTTCGTTGGGTGTTTCTTCCTGCGCTGCTGTTGTTCCTGCATTATATTGTTGTGCCAGCATATAACTAATGGTTGTGTTTTCTTCACCTTTACGGATCCGTGACACGGCGTAATTTGGTGTCTGCATATTTTCTGTAGGAATGATAATAGCCCGAACACCGTTAGTCCGATTTTCGATTGCGTTAATGGAATCACGTTTTTCGTTGATAAGATAAGAAGCAATTGGAACCGGAACTATGGCATGAACTTTAACCGTATTTTCTTTTAGTGCTTCTTCTTCAATTAAACGTAAAATTGATAGTGATAGAGATTCATTGTCGCGAATACTGCCGGTACCAGTACAGCGCGGACAGACGTGATGGCTTGATTCTCCTAGCGATGGATTGAGGCGCTGGCGGGACATTTCTAGCAAACCGAAACGAGAAATACGACCAATTTGAATGCGAGCCCGATCTTGATGTACGGCCTCACGTAGGCGTTGCTCGACGTCACGCTGATGACGTATTGGCGTCATATCAATAAAATCGATTACGATCAATCCACCGAGATCACGTAAACGAAGTTGGCGTGCAATTTCCTCGGCAGCCTCTAAATTGGTATTCCGTGCCGTTTCTTCAATATCACCGCCCTTCGTTGCACGAGCTGAATTAATGTCGATAGCAGTTAATGCTTCGGTGGTATCCACAACGATAGAGCCACCAGATGGTAAACGTACTTCACGCTGAAAGGCTGATTCAATTTGCGATTCAATTTGATAATGACTAAATAAGGGCGTTTCTCCATCATAGATTTTCATTTTGTTGATAAAATCAGGACGACCTAGAGCAGTAATGTGCTCTTTGGCAAGCTTGAGGGTGTTGGGGTTATCAATCAGTATCTCACCGAGATCCTGGCGCAGATAATCACGAAAAGCACGAACGATGACGTTACTTTCTTGATGGATTAAAAACGGTGCTGGGCGTCCTTCGGCTGCTTTTTTAATTGCCTCCCAATGTCGTAAGCGGAGTGACAAATCCCATTGTAGAGCTTCTGCATCTTTACCAAGCCCAGCAGTGCGAATAATAAGTCCCATGCCATCAGGCAATTCTAACGTCGATAAAGTGGCTTTAAGTCCTATACGTTCTTCCCCTTCGATACGACGAGAAATCCCGCCCGCCCGTGGATTATTAGGCATAAGAACTAAATAACTGCCCGCTAAGCTGACAAAAGTAGTTAATGCAGCGCCTTTATTGCCACGTTCTTCTTTGTCTATCTGAACGATAACTTCTTGGCCTTCATGCAGAACATCTTTAATTTTAGGGCGCCTGTTAGAAGAATGATCACGAGGGAAGTACTCGCGGGAGATTTCTTTTAATGGTAAAAAACCATGTCTTTCTGCACCATAGTCAACAAAAGCGGCCTCTAGGCTCGGTTCAATTCGAGTGATTTTACCTTTATAAATATTTGCTTTTTTTTGTTCATGACCCGTGCTTTCGATGTCTAAATCATAAAGCTGTTGTCCGTTTACAAGTGCAACCCGCAACTCCTCCTGCTGAGTCGCGTTAATCAACATTCTTTTCATCTTACTTACTCGTTCTTTTTTACATTAGCATTAAAACTGCGGGAAAATAACCTTTCATGGCCGAATAAACAGAGCAAACAAGGTCTTCTAACAGCACTGCTAACTTGACGACAGCGACAGTGCTTGAATTTAGGGACATTATCTCAATAGACCTATTTTTCCTTTTGAAAAATAGCGTTTTAAGTATAAACCCGCTTAATGAATTAATTTTCCGGATCGGGGGTTCCCCGCAGCCCGCTCATCGCTTGATTTCACATTACGTCTTACGCCATTGCTGCGTTTTTGTATGATCAGGCAAACTTCATTAGACTTTTTGTATAACCTACTGCGTAGTGTGAATTCTAGGTTACGCGGTGCTCACCATTTTAATCATAGTGGTTGCTGGGCTCCGTGCGCCTTGATTTCGTGCCACGAATAGCGGTTTTGCAAGCAGTCTATACCCTTCGCCTTTGAAGCCGCCGCGTTAGTTGGCTGCGGGTGCTCGCCGAATCACGTAGTCTATCTACGCTCATCGGTCTCACGCCCTGGCCGCGTAGCGGCAACTTGAAGGACTGTGGGTATACTATTCCACAAGCTCCTTGATCTAACGAAAATCAACGCGGAATCGTTTGCATTATTCCATTGCTGATAGTGATATAGCAAGGTGACTTTGCTGCTCTAAGCAAAGATTATGTTAACCTCATCCTGTACCCTTCGCCTTTCAAGTTACGGCTGTGTTGGCAGCGATCACTCATCTTTTGCCATGTATTACCTGGATGCGATTGATTGCCGCCTTGCCGTAACTCGAAATTCATTGGGTATAGTTAGTAATCATTAATTGTTAAACTAGACTTCTTTCCAAACTTGCTCGGTGACTCGAATCCTGCGTTGCCCGGTGCGCGCAATCCTCATGTACTTCATGTTAACGAAGGTTGCTGTGCACCGTGCGCCTTGACTTCGCATAACGAACTACGGTTTGGAAAGAGGCATATTAAATAAAAATAGCGTATAAACGTATTTTTAATCGACAATTTAGTAGTTAAGCACATAAAGAGGAGTGTCGCTAATTACTTGGTATATTTAGGATTACTAATTATGAAAACGGATAATCCATTAGTACAATTAATCGATATTGCTGCCGATGACGTTGGTCAACGGATTGATAACTTTTTGCTCGCTAGATTAAAAGGTGTGCCGAAAAGTATGATTTATCGCATTGTACGAAAAGGAGAAGTGCGCGTTAACAAAGGGAGAATTAAACCAGAATATAAATTACAGAATGGTGATCGAGTACGTATCCCACCGGTGCGAGTGGCCGAACGTGAAACCCGAACGCTCTCGGTGAAACTGAATAAAATTTCATCACTTTCCGACCGTATTTTGTTTGAAGATGATGCTTTGTTGATATTGAATAAACCTTTTGGAATCGCAGTGCATGGTGGAAGTGGGGTGGATTTTGGCGTAATAGAAGCATTACGCGCGCTAAGGCCTGAAGCCCGTTTTTTAGAGCTGGTACACCGTTTAGATCGTGATACGTCAGGTGTATTATTGATCGCCAAAAAACGCGCTGCTTTGCGCGCGTTACACGAGCAATTACGCCTTAAAAAAATACAAAAAGATTATTTAGCATTAGTAAAAGGTCATTGGCCATCTAGCTGCAAAAAAGTACAGGCACCTTTATTGAAAAATGTGCTACAAAATGGTGGCCGAGTGGTGAAAGTTAGCAGTGAAGGTAAAGTATCAGAAACACACTTTAAGGTTGAAGAGCGTTTTGAACATGCCACTTTGCTGAAAGCGAGTCCGATAACCGGCAGGACACATCAGATACGTGTACATACTTTGCATAGCGGTCATCCGATTGCTTTTGATAACCGTTATGGTGATCGAGAATTTGACCATCATTTGCAAGATACTGGCCTCAATCGTTTATTTTTGCATGCGGCGACATTATGCTGTCAACATCCGTTGGGAGGAACTTTATGTATCGAAGCACCTTTAGATGATCAATTACATCGTTGCCTGCAAATTCTACGTAAAAAACTCCCTTTTCTTTGACGCTAGATTATCCGGTATGTTGTAAAATCTCGGCTTTTAGAGCCAAGGATATAAGGCATGGTTTTCCAGCTAACCTGGTGTTAGAATGCGCGGCTAGCAGCGAAAACTTTGTCATAGCTATGACGGCAATCAGTATCGCAGGGCATGCTTAACGCCGCGCTGAATATCAGGCAGCAAAGCATATTTGAATTACAGGCGGCGGGTCTCGTCGTTTTTGCCCATGGAGGCCGAGTAAGAGCTTATTCGAAATCTGCTTTGAGCTGCGCTTAGACAAGGAAAAAACGCAGTTGTCTTTTTTGTACAAAACAAGAGATTTTGAATAGGCTCTAGACTTGTCATACATAAGTGGCGGTCTGTGAAGTGGGAAGCCGCGCCCAATAGGACGGGAAGCAGTTACTATGGCGATCTTATGCAAAATGTGAAATTACCTCTGACAGTTAATGTACTTCGTAGTGCTCAAAAGCGTTTAGATTATGTTGGCGTCTATTTTGCCGAGCAGGTAACTCGTGTTGCTGAGGCTGTGGTGAGTTTAGATAGCCATGTTGATGTTTCCTTATTGTTTGCACTTGATGATCAAGGGTTAGCGGTTATTAAGGGTAATGTTGGGGTTGAGGTAACATTACTATGTCAGCGTTGTGGGGGCACCTTTCATCATCATATTCATACCAGCTACTGCCTCAGTCCTGTTGTTAATAAGAAGCAGGGTAGTGATGAATGGATTACAACGTTACCGGCAGCGTACGAGCCTATTGATGTTAATGAATTGGGTGAAGTGGATTTATTGGCAATGATTGAAGATGAAATTATTCTTTCATTGCCGATAATACTCATGCATGAATCTAAACACTGTGATGTCTCTGCCACGGAAATGATATTTGGTGAATTACCTGAAGAGACAAACCAATCTAATCCATTTGCGGTATTAACAAATTTAAAGAAAAAAATTAAGGAGTAACCATGGCCGTACAACAAAACAAACCCACTCGTTCCAAACGTGGTATGCGTCGTTCACATGACGCGCTGACTGTTGGCACGCTTTCTAAAGATCAAACCTCCGGTGAAATTCACCTGCGCCATCATATTACGAAGGAAGGCTATTACCGTGGTAAAAAGGTTGTTTTTCCGACAGTACATTTATCGACTAAAAAATCAGCGGTTGAAACGCTAGCAATTAGAGTGGATGCAGCGAAGAAAAAGTGCTTAGCAAAAGATGTCGCATCGTGAAGACTAAAAAAATCAAATATTAAATGGAATAGAATAGAGCGTTGGCATAAGGTCAGCGTTTTTATTTTTATGAGACTGCTTGCAGGGGTAGCTATTTAATTCACAACTCAAGTTGTTGCTAGTGGCAAAACCTATCGTTGTATACCCACAGCCCTTCAAGTTGCCGCTAGGCGGCCAGGGGTCAGACCCGGTGAGCGTAGACATACTACGTGATTCGGGCGAACACCGCAGCCAACAACGCGGCAGCTTCAAAGGTGAAGGGTATAAAGCATGCCTTTGCCGATTTTTTATGATAGTAAAGTGTGACAATAGACCTCTTTCCAAACCGTAGTTCGTTATGCGAAGTCAAGGCGCACGGCGCACAGCAACCTTCATTGCCAGTAAGTACATGAGGATTGCGCGCACCGGGCAACGCAGGATCCGCGTCACCTAGTAGGTTTGGAAAGAGGTCTAGTAAAGGGTGGCCGATAATAAAATGAACACTAAGATTCTCGGGACGGGGAGTTATCTGCCCGCAGAAGTGCGCAGCAATGCGGACTTAGAAAAGATGGTGGATACCACCAACGATTGGATTGTGACTCGTACTGGCATAAAGGAAAGACGGATTGCCAAAGCTCATGAAACCGTGGCTAGCATGGGATACCATGCTGCCAAAAAAGCATTAGAGATGGCACAAAAAGTACGAGAACCTAAAAAATTCGATGAAAATGATATTGGCTTAATTATTGTCGCTACGACTTCTTCAAGTCACGCTTTTCCAAGTTCAGCCTGTCAAATACAGCAAATGCTAGGGATTAAAGATGCTATTTCTTTTGATCTAGCAGCTGCCTGCTCTGGCTTCATTTATGCTCTCAGTGTTGCTGATAAATTTATCAAAAGTGGTACGGTAAAAAATGCGTTGGTGATTGGCTCTGATGCCCTTAGTCGTATGCTTGATGAACAAGATCGTGGCACAGTCATTTTATTTGGTGATGGTGCCGGAGCGGTGGTGTTGAGCGCATCAACAGGCTCTGATATTGATCGCACCCTACCATCCGATATTCTTTCGACACATTTGCATGCCGATGGTCGCTCTGGGAATCTATTGGCACTGCCTCATCAGCATTCTCAAGATCAACCCGCCTATCTCACTATGAAAGGATGCGAGGTGTTTAAAATTGCAGTTAATGAATTAGCGAAGATTATCGATGAAACGCTAAAGGCGAATGATATCTGTCATAGCCAACTAGATTGGTTGATACCTCATCAAGCGAATTTACGTATTATTAAAGCAACGGCTGAAAAATTAAAGATGGGCATGGAAAAAGTGGTGATCACCTTAGATCAGCATGGTAACACTTCTGCCGCGTCGGTGCCTTCTGCGTTAGATGCAGCAGTGCGTGATGGACGAATTCAACGCGGGCAACTGTTACTGCTGGAAGCCTTTGGTGGTGGTCTTACCTGGGGTTCAGCGTTGATTCGTTTTTGATTTATATACCGTTCGCCTTTGAAGCCGCCGCGTTGTTGGCTGCGGGTGTTCGCCGAATCACGTAGTCTATCTACGCTCATCGGTCTCACATCCTGGACGCCTAGCGGCAACTTCAAAGGCGAAAGGTATAAAATAGGTGAATAGTAATGTCAAAATTCGCGATAGTCTTTCCAGGACAAGGCTCTCAGGCAGTGGGGATGTTAGCGGAGCTAGCGGCTCAATTTCCGCTTGTTAAAGAAACGTTCAATGAAGCCTCATCGGTGTTAGGTTACGATTTGTGGCAATTAGTGCAACAAGGGCCGATGGAGGAGTTAAATAAAACTTGGCACACCCAGCCTGCATTGCTTGCTGCCTCGGTGGCTATTTGGCGGCTTTGGAATGCGCTACGAGAACAGCATAAAGCGAATCATCCCCTTATCATGGCGGGTCACAGTTTAGGTGAATACTCTGCTTTAGTTTGCGCGGGAGTGTTAGATTTTAAACAAGCTATCAGCTTGGTTGAGCTGCGTGGTAAATTGATGCAAGAAGCGGTACCTGTGGGCACTGGTGCCATGTCTGCCATCATTGGTTTAGATAATGATACTGTTGAGCAAGTTTGTGCCGCATCAGCGCAAGGGCAGGTAGTGTCACCGGTTAATTTTAACTCAGCCAATCAAGTGGTTATCGCTGGCAACAAAGCAGCGGTAGCAAGAGCAGAGCTTGCCTGTAAACAGGCGGGAGCAAAGCGCGTGTTATCCTTACCCATTAGTGTTCCTTCTCACTGCATACTAATGGAACCTGCCGCAGACAAAATGGCCATCGCGCTTGAGAAAGTCACCTTCAATCCACCTCATTATTCAGTGGTAAATAATGTAGATGTTCGGGTAGAAAGCTCGCCGACGGCTATTCGTAACGCTTTGGTACGTCAAATTTATAGTCCGGTTCGTTGGGTCGAATCTGTTAAATATATTGAAAAACAAGGTGTTGAATGTTTGCTAGAAATGGGGCCAGGTAGTGTTTTGAGTGGTTTGAGCAAACGTATCATTACTACATTGGTGACAGAATCAGTCAATGATGTTGCTTCGCTGGTATCTGCGTTAAAACATTAACTGATGTTACGCAGCTCTAAGATTTTGCAGTTCACTCAGAG
>JAIUCT010001388.1:0-10752 GCA_021307375.1 Tetraneura akinire | reverse complement strand
GCTTAAAGACAAATTCGACTACCTAAAAAAACCCACAACCAGTTGGCACAAGCTCAATCATTTTGCACTGCGACCAAATTGTTCATTAAAGCAACTCAGCAAGCTCTGAGTGAACTGCAAAATCTTAGAGCTGCGTAACATCAGTTACTATATTTACATGCCAACAAATTGACGGTATTAGCGCGCTTCAGATTTGTTACAATGCCGTTTTATTCTTTAATTAATAGATAGGACGCCAAGAATGGCTCAAAGAGAAATTAACATGCAGGAGAAAAAAAAACAGGGAGAGCCAGGTTTGCGTCGTCAGCTTAAATCACGACATTTAGCCATGATTGCTATCGGTGGATCTATCGGTACTGGTTTATTTGTTGCCTCTGGTGCTACCGTGGCGCAAGCAGGTCCAGGCGGGGCATTGCTTTCCTATGCATTAATTGGATTGATGGTTTATTTTCTAATGACCAGTCTCGGTGAACTCGCTGCATTTATGCCAGTTTCGGGTTCATTTTCTACCTATGGTGCAAAATATGTTGAAGAAGGTTTTGGTTTCGCATTAGGTTGGAATTATTGGTATAACTGGGCAGTTACCATCGCGGTTGACTTGGTTGCTGCTCAATTGGTTATGCATTATTGGTTTCCAGACATCCCCGGTTGGACATGGAGCGCTTTATTTCTTGGCCTAATATTTTTGCTAAATTACCTTTCAGTAAAAGGATTTGGTGAGTCTGAGTATTGGTTTTCTTTGATAAAAGTCGCCACAGTAATTGTCTTCATCATTGTTGGCGTGATGATGATAACCGGGATCATGAAAGGGGGCGAAAGCGTGGGGTGGCATAATTGGGGAATTGGAGATGCGCCCTTTGTTGGCGGATTTTCTGCCATGATAGGGGTAGCGATGATCGTCGGGTTCTCCTTTCAAGGAACCGAGTTAATTGGTATTGCAGCGGGGGAGTCGAAAGATCCCGGCAAAAATATTCCGCAAGCGGTACGGAAAGTTTTTTGGCGTATTTTATTATTTTATATTTTTGCAATTTTAATTATCAGCCTAATCATTCCGTATAATGATCCAAACCTACTGCGTAATGATGTGACTGATATTAGCCTCAGCCCTTTCACCTTAGTATTTCAAAATGCAGGATTATTATCTGCCGCCGCGGTAATGAATGCGGTGATCTTAACCGCAGTACTCTCAGCAGGTAATTCAGGCATGTATGCTTCTACCCGCATGTTATTCACCCTAGCGAAGGAAGGTAAAGCCCCACAAATTTTTGCACGGTTATCTAAAAATGGCGTACCGCGTAATGCATTATATGTGACGACAGCAGTAGCAGGTTTATGTTTTCTTAGTTCGATGTTTGGCAATAAAAGCGTATATTTATGGTTGCTTAACACTTCGGGGATGACCGGTTTCATCGCCTGGTTGGGCATTGCCGTCAGTCACTATCGTTTCCGCAAGGGATATATAGCGCAAGGACGTGATATCAACGCATTACCTTACCGCTCGGCGTTATTCCCGATAGGCCCAATTTTTGCGTTTGTGTTGTGTCTTATTATTACACTAGGCCAAAATTATCAGGCATTTTTAGCCGATCAGATCGATTGGTATGCTGTAATAGCCACTTACATCGGCATTCCATTATTTTTAACAATTTGGTTCGGTTATAAGCTAACCAAGCGAACACGCATGGTTAAATACCATGAAATGGAATTTCCACAGTGGAAAAATGAACCTTAATTCATAGCATGATGGAGAAATGATGAAAGCAAAATATTTATTTGTCTTTATGGCTATCGCTTCCTTAAGTGGATGTAATAACGCTCTATTTAAAAACATGGGCATTTTAAAGAAAGAGAGTTCACAAATACTGACATTAAAAGGATGTGGAGATGACATCAAAGTCAGTAACAAATCGACTCCGCCCGATTTGTATCAAGGGATGGTTAAGTGTATTAACAATCGTCACTATAGTAACGGCGTCATTTTATTTTCACTGGCAGGAACTTACTCTTATTTCGATGTTACTAGGATGGCTGATGCGACTAAAAAGAATATCCACACCCATTTACTCGCCAAGGCAATGAACTCTGTAGACGATGAAGATAAGAGTAAACGCGAAGCATTCAGAGAAAAGCTCCAACAAACGCTGAGCGATAAAGTCCGTCTTGTCGAAGTATGTGCACAAGTTCGCAATATCGGCATGCCTCATTATTCTCCAGATTATATTAATACCAGCGGGACTTTTGTTAATTATGATCCCAATAACGATATAGGTCAGTCTACGCATTGGCAAAATGCTTTACAGGGGTATTTACATTGCCCGCCGTAATAGCGTGAAGCTAATAGAAAGCAGAAACGGGTAAAAATACAATTTTTACCCGTTTTATTGTTTATACCCGTCGCCAACAACGCGGCGGCTTCAAGGGTGAAGGGTATTTAATAGACCTCTTTCCAAACCGTATAGCCAAAGCAGTTTAATTTGATTCGGCTATAGTTCGTTATGCGAAGTCAAGGCGCCCGGCGCACAGCAACCTTCGTTAACACAGAGTACATGAGGATTGCGAGCACCGGACAACGCAGGATTCGCGTCACGTAGTAGGTTTGGAATGAGGTCTAATGATTAAAGATACCTTGTATCTGAGCTCGCTGACGCTCATTCAATGGTTCCATCAATACTGACGCCATCATCATCTGTTCTGTTGAATACCAACGCTTATAACCGCTGGCGTTGATGACAATAAAATCATAAGGCACTGTGCCAATTTTACCGGGTTCAACACCGCTAATTGTTCCAATAACGGTAACCAAACGGTATTGAAAATCAGCAGGCGTGAGAAACGCATTAACATAAGCAATGATCCTCCCTTGAGAAGGTTCAGTCAGCATGGGTTTAGCGTTACGATCTAAAGGAATGCTGGTGATTTCCAAACGTGTCCGTTGGCGCTCATTCGTCACATTGACAACGGTACCACCGAAACGCCCTTCTTGTCCGATGAACGCTCGAGGCGTATTTTTTATTAAATTTAGATTTTGTTGTGGAGTCTCTGTCTTCCCTTGAATTTCTTTAGGTATATTCACACAGCCAGTCAACAGCAGGGTAGCGAGCACGGCAAAAAAAAATTTGGCGCTAAATATCTCAATTTTCATTGTGAGTTATCTCTTAATCGTGGTATTTAATTCAACCCTTCATGAACGGTTCGGTAATTTTTTCCATGTAACTTCATTACGCAGATAGATGGGCTCAGCCTGTTCAACAGGAACCGCTTTGCCGCTATGCCATAACGCTAATGCTAGCGGTAACATATCTTCCGCCTGTGGTAACGCTAATTGGCCATCGGATAAATCAACCCCACTGCCAGCAATCAAATCAGGATAGGTTTGCCAAGCTGTCCCTACAGATACCCAGGGTCCTTGTAACGATTCTGCGCGCATTAAAGCTTGCTGGGGCGTCATAACAGCTTCACTATGCGTACTTGACCATTGACCCACCGCTTTGTGTTCAAATTGCCCCCAATAGACTTCCCCCATACGTGCATCTAACACCGCCAATACCTGGCACGCCCCTGTCTTACGCCAAGCGCCTTGCGCTAAGGTTTGTAAAGTTGATATACCAATCATGGGTAAATCAGCGCCTAGTGCTAACCCTTGCCCAATGCCGATGCCAATACGTACCCCGGTAAAACTGCCGGGGCCTCGACCAAAAGCTAACGCATCTAATTGATGCAAAGATAATCCTGATTCGGCTAATGCCTGTTGCACCATCGGCAAAATACGCTGAGTATGGGTGCGAGGACAAATCTCAAACAGAGCGATGACTTCACCGTCATTCCAGATAGCAACAGAACAGGCTTCTGTCGCGGTATCAATTGCTAAAATTCGTGTGGACACCCTCCCTCCTTTTTTAACCCTTTTACGGCTGAATAAAATGTTGGCGGTAATAAACTAATTCCGCTACCGATTCACGGATATCATCCAGTGCTTGATGGGTATTTTTTTTAGTAAACCCCTTGAGTATTTCAGGTTTCCAACGGCGCGCTAACTCTTTCAGTGTGCTGACGTCCAGATAGCGATAATGAAAATATTTTTCCAATTCTGGCATATAACGAAATAAAAAACGGCGATCTTGTCCCACACTGTTACCACAGATAGGCGAAACACCCGGCGAGACCCATTTTTTTAAAAATTCAATGGTTTGTTGTGCGGCAGCCGCTTCATTTGTTGTACTATTTTTGACGCGTTCGACTAGGCCACTGCCATTATGCGTTTGTGTATTCCATGCATCCATCAAATTGAGCGTCTCAGCAGATTGATGGATCGCAATGACAGGCCCCTCAGCCAAAATAGCAAGATCAGCATCGGTTACTAAGGTCGCGATCTCAATAATTCGATTTTTTTCTGGATCAAGACCTGTCATTTCTAAATCGATCCAGATCAAATTATTTTTAATTTCTGTCATAATACTTCCTGCCTATCTTTTAAATACTAGACTTCAAGAGGGTTTATATCCTTCGCCTTTCAACTTACGGCGGCGTTGGCAGCGATCACTTATCTTCTGTCATGTACTACTTGTACACTCCTGAGATTCGATTGATTGCCGCCTTGCCGTAAGTTGAAAGGCGAAGGATATAAAACGATAAAATAAAATTAACACAGTGATATTATAGCTTTTTTTAGTTATTAGAAGCGATAAGTACTGCGCCTAACTAGGTGCTTAAGTGAATGAGGTATCGTGAGCAAAAATAAGCTATCCAGAAACCAACAGCGCCGATTGCAAGCAAATCATCAACGCCGACTACGTACGGCAGATAAAGAATCGGCGCTCGATGACGCATTGTTCGGCGCGCCACAACCGGGCATTGTCATTAGTCGATTCGGCCAGCATGCTGATGTGGAAGACAATGATGGAATACAGTACCGCTGTAATATCCGCCGCACGCTTTCTTCTCTGGTAACCGGTGATCATGTTGTATGGCGCCCAGCGATCGTACCAAAAACAGCGATTGAAAAATCCTCAAATGAAAAATCTTCAGAGCTTGAACAAACTACTATAGAAAAAGTAACAGGTATTGTCGAAGCGGTTCATCAACGTACTTCTATTGTGACGCGCCCTGATCTCTATGATGGAATAAAACCCATTGCAGCTAATGTTGATCAAATTATTATCGTCTCTGCTATTTTGCCTGAATTATCATTGAATGTTATCGATCGTTATCTCGTCGCCTGCGAAAATTTGGCAATACAACCGTTAATTCTACTCAATAAAATTGATTTATTAGATCACGCTGATCGTAAAAAGATAGAAAATATGATGGCTATCTATAGAAAAATTAATTACCCGGTATTCATGGTTTCCAGCCAAACGGGCGAAGGCATAGAATCGTTTAAACAATTATTGGTCGGGAAAGTCAGTATTTTTACGGGTCAATCTGGCGTAGGAAAATCGAGTTTATTAAATACCCTATTACCTCCCACCGAAAAACAAATTTTGATTAATACTGTTTCAAATCATTCAGGTTTAGGCCAACATACCACTACCGCTTCTCGTTTGTATCATTTGCTACAGGGAGGGGATGTTATTGATTCACCTGGTGTACGGGAATTTGGACTTTGGCATTTAACAGCCAAGCAAGTCACTGAAGGTTTCGTTGAATTCCATCATTATTTAGCGCGCTGTAAATTTCGTGATTGTCGCCATTTAGACGATCCTGGCTGTGCATTGCGTGATGCAGTTGAACGGGGCGAGATTGCTGCAGAACGCTTTGATAACTACCATCGTATTTTAGACAGTATGGAGCAGGTAAGATCCAGAAAATCGTTTTCCAGCGACTGATTTCAAGCAATAGAGAATCGATTTTTACCAATACACCCTTTTTGATGTCATGGCCTACATATTCATGAGGTTTTTATGCTAGAACGTCTTAAAATAAAATTACAATATTTACTCCCGCGGCAAGGTTTAACGCTTTTGGCGGGCTGGGGTGCAAACAAACAAGCGGGGTGGTTAAGTCAATTGGCGATTAAAAGCTTTGTTTGGTATTACAAAGTGGATATGAAAGAAGCCCAGCATCCTGAGCTCGCAACTTATCGTTCTTTCAATGAATTTTTTGTCCGTCGATTAGCCGATAATGCCCGTCCGATCACCGCAGGAGATCATCTGTTAGTACAACCGGCGGATGGCACTATCAGCCAGTTAGGCACTATCTGTGATGGCAAAATTTTGCAAGCCAAAGAACATCATTACAGTTTGGAAGCCCTATTAGCAGGGAATTATTTATTAGCCGAAGAGTTTAAAAATGGTCAATTTGTCACAACGTATCTCGCTCCCCGTGATTACCATCGGGTACATATGCCTTGTGATGGCACCTTGCGTGAAATGATTTACGTCCCCGGTGATCTCTTTTCAGTGAATCAGCTGACATCAGAAAATATTACTAATTTGTTCGCCCGCAATGAACGAGTCATTTGTATTTTTGATACCGCCTTCGGCTCAGTAGCGCAAATTTTAGTGGGTGCTACCATCGTCGGCAGTATAGAAACTGTTTGGGAAAGCAATATTAACTCAGCAAGAGAAGGCATAATACAACGCTGGACGTATCCATCTGCCGATGATGAGGGAGCGATCAAGCTGGAAAAAGGGCAAGAAATGGGACATTTTAAATTAGGATCCACCGTCATCAACTTATTTGCACCAAATAAAATTCATTTAGCTCCTCATTTAAATAGTGAGTCTGTTGCCCGTATGGGAGAGCCGTTAGCCGAAGCTGTTCTATCCTAGTAAATGATGCAACAGCAACTATACCCTTCGCCTTTCAAGCTACGGCAAGGCGGCAACTTCAAAGGCGAGGGGTATATAATAGACATCTTTGGAAACCGTAGTTCGTTATGTGGAGTAAAAGCGTCCGGCACACAGCAACCTTCGTTAACACAGAGTACATGAGGATTGCGCGCACCGAGCAACGCAGGATCCGCGTCACGCAGTAGGTTTCCGAAGAGGTCTAATGGAAAATTGACAAAAAAGGAAGCATAACGTGCGCCTGATAACAATATGCTGGTTTGCTTTACTCTTTGCTTTATCGTTTGTTCAATCTCATGCAGCCATTCAGCTCGACGAAGGGCAATTGCAGCAAGATCTACAGCAAGCGACGGCGAATACTAAAGCACCTAATCACGCAGAAATTGTGCGGGCGTTACAAGGCGCGTTAAACCGGCTAAAAGACGCTAAAGAATCGGAGGAAAAAACCGAGAAATATCAGAATATTATCAATGACTTTACTAAATTAATTGATGATTTAAATAAAAAAATAGCCGAAGAAAACAGTAAATTACCCCTCATTCCTAGCCAGCTGACAACAAATGAGCTTGAACAAAAAATTTCTCAAACCAGTGGGATACTATCAGATTTAGAACACCAGATGCAGCAAGAACTCGAACTGTCACGAGAAATCAGCGATTCTATTGTACAAATTCCACTACAACAATCGGAAGCGCGACAGCTGCTGACTGAAACGATGCAGCGGCTTCAGTCATTCCAAAATCCAACCTCTCCCTTAGCAGAAGCAAAATTTTCTTTACTGAAAGCAGAAGCGATAGCACGTAAAGCGAAAATCAATGAATTAGAACTGGCTCAACTTTCTGCTAACAATCGGCAAGAACTCTCGCGTATGCGCATAGAATTATGCAAAAAACGTCATGAACGTTTGGATAAATTATTGCAGTCTTTGCGTAACCATAGTAACGATGAGCGGCAGCGAGAGGCAGAAAAAGTATTAGAGCGCACTGAGTCACTGGCCGAAAAAGACCGAAATTTACCCGATTCTGTTAGTACATTGCTACAAACCAACCGAACACTGTCTTATTCACTCAAGCAGCAAACGCAGCGGATGAATACCATCTCTTCTGCCCAACGTAAAGTGGCTGCCCAAACACTACAGGTACGGCAAGCACTGGCTACCATTCGTGAGCAAGCTCAGTGGGTGGGCGTTTCGGCGGTTTTAGGTGAGACATTAAGAATGCAGGTCGCCCGATTACCAGATATGCCAAAATCGCAAAAATTAGATCGGGATATGGTTCAGTTACGTGTTGATCGACTTAATTTTGAAGATATGTTGGAAAAACAACAAAGAGTAACATTGACTCAAAATGATGGCAGTCCGCTCAATGTTGAGCAACAAAATATTGTTGATATGCAATTGAAAACGCAACGCAAGCTGCTGAATGTATTGCTTTCTGGTTACGATACTGAAATTCTGGAATTGACTAAACTCAAAGTCGCTGACAGCCAGTTGGTGGATGCACTTAAAGAAGTACATGAAGTCGCACACCGTCATCTGTTTTGGGTTGCTGATATCAGTCCACTTTCATTTTCTTACCCGGTTGAAGTGACACATGATCTGAGTCGCTTACTCTCACTTGATACATTATCGCAGCTCAGTGGTGCTTTAATGAAAATGCTCACCGACAAACAAACATTGATCCCGATTCTCGGCGCGTTACTTGTTGTTGGATTTAGTATCAGCTCCCGCCGCCATTATCATGCGTTCCTTGAACGCACGAATAGTTACATCGGTAAAGTGAATCAAGATCAATTTTCTTTAACATTACGTACTGTTTTTTGGTCAATTTTAATCGCTTTACCCCTGCCAATATTATGGTCTGCGTTAGGATACAGTCTACAAAACGCTTGGTCTTATCCGATTGCAGTGGATATTGGTATTGCCGTAACTGAAACGGTACCGGTACTCTGGATCTTTATGATTGGAGCGGCTTTTACCCATCCTCATGGCTTATTTATTGCTCATTTTCGTTGGCATCCAGCACAGGTTGCCAGAGCGATGCGTTTCTACCGGCTGTCAGTCTGGCTGATCATTCCGTTAATGATTGCTTTGATTTTTTTTGAAAATTACAGTGATCGTGAATTTGCTCCCACCTTGGGGCGGTTATGCTTTATTTTGTTATGTATCGCACTCAATTTAGTCACTAGTAGTTTCAAACGGGCGGGGATCCCGCTGTATCTGGATGAATCAGGTCATGGTGATAATAAAGTTAATCGGGCGTTATGGGCAGTATTGCTGTCAGCCCCTCTGCTCGCTGCTTTGGCTTCCGCGTTGGGTTACTTCACTACTGCCCAAGATTTGTTAACCCGTCTCGAAATTTCTGTCGCTATTTGGTTTTTTCTGCTGATCATTTATCACATTGTTCGTCGTTGGATGCTTATCCAGCGGCGGCGTATCGCTTTTGAGAGAGCCAAACAACGGCGGGCGGATATTTTGGCACAACGGGCGCGCGAAGATGATGCCGCCATCAGTTCAAATCCAGAGGGTAGCAGCGAAACAGAAGAGCCGATGATCAATCTTGATGTGATTAGCGCCCAGTCACTAAGATTGATCCGATCCATCCTTACTATGCTGGCGTTAGTCGCTGTTATCGCCCTATGGTCAGAAATCCATTCTGCTTTTGGTTTTTTAGAAAATATTCATCTATGGGACGTCACAACCACCTTCAATGGCGTGGATACCATACAACCCATCAGCATGGGTTCGATATTAATTGTCATTTTAGTGATAATCGTCACCACCCAGCTAGTACGTAATTTACCTTCACTACTAGAGTTAGCTTTATTGCAGCATTTAGATCTTGCGCCTGGTACCGGTTATGCTATTTCCACTATCACTAAATATTTATTGATGCTGCTCGGCGGCATGGTGGGATTCTCGCTTTTGGGTATTGAGTGGGTAAAATTTCAATGGTTAGTCGCCGCATTAGGCGTGGGTTTGGGCTTTGGTTTACAGGATATTTTTAACAACTTTATCTCCGGCCTTATCATCTTATTTGAAAAGCCTATCCGTATTGGCGATACCGTCACTGTTCGTGATCTTACCGGCAGCGTCACCAAAATTAATACTCGTGCGACAACGATTTCTGATTGGGATCGTAAAGAAATTGTTGTACCGAATAAAGCATTTACTACTGAACAATTTATCAACTGGTCGTTGTCCGATCCGATCACGCGGGTGATATTGACCGTACCGGCTCCGATTGAAGCCAATAGTGAAGAAGTCACTGAAATATTATTGATTGCCTCTCGCTGCTGTTCACTGGTATTGGATACCCCAGCGCCAGAAGTCTATTTGATCGATATCCAGCAAGGCATTCAGATTTTTGAATTACGTATCTACGCGGCTGAAATAAGTCATAGGATGCCGCTACGTCATGAGATCCATCAACTGATACTGGCAGGTTATCGTGAACACGGCATCGAGCTACCTTTCCCCCCTTTCCAAATACGCACTGATCGACTTAATAGGATCACTGATACGCTGAATCAAAAGAGTAAAACTAGCTCAGGCAGTGCTTCTTAGCGCCTATATACCCAATGAATTTCGCGTTACGGCAAGGCGGCCAGGGGGTGAGACCGATGAGCGTAGACATACTACGTGATTCGGCGAACACCCGCAGCCAACGCCGCCGTAACTTGAAAGGCGAAGGGTATACCTTTCGCCTTTCAAGCCGCCGTGTTGTTGACTGCCAGCCCTCGCCCAAATTGCGTAGTTTGTCTACGCTCATACGAGGAAAAAATACAGGGTTTTGCAAGAGGTCTATGATGATCAAATACAGTCTTCGTACACGCATGATGATTTTGATCTTAGCGCCCACCCTTATATTAGGAACTGATGTTACGCAGCCGCCCCGGGAAATGAGATAATATTCGATCCTAGAGCTAGCACCTTATTTTATGATGTATACTAATCTGATGACTT
>JAIUCT010001380.1:0-11761 GCA_021307375.1 Tetraneura akinire | reverse complement strand
TCTGAGTGAACTGCAAAATCTTAGAGCTGCGTAACATCAGTTAATCAATCAAAATATCTCATCAAATGATGATGTTAACCTGTATGGTGTTGGATTCACTGTCAATGGTATGAAAATGCGAGGAAATTTGCGTAATCAAACCGTAGAACTAAGCGAGAAGGTTAAAACCCATTATGAAAATCAGCAATAAAATCCATGGTATTTTACTGACCGGCTTATTTTTAGCGGCATTTTTAACAGTGAACTTTCCCGCTTTAGCGTTAAGCAGTGATAGTGAGCAGCCCATTCATATCACCTCAGATACACAATCACTCGATTTACCTAACAATGTTTCAGTTTTTATCGATAATGTCATCATTAAGCAAGGTAGCATTGAAATTAAAGCGAATAAAGTGGTTGTCACCCGTCCCGACGGTGAGCAAAAAAAAACGGTAATGGAAGGTTTTGGCACTCCAGTCACTTTTCAGCAAATGCAAGATAACGGTAAGTTAGTGACCGGACACGGCGAAAAATTGCGTTATCAGCTAGCTAATCAATTCTTGGTGCTTACTGGTAATGCTTATCTGAAACAACTAGATAGCAATATTGAAGCTGATCGCATTACTTATCAGGTTGAAAAGCAGTTAATGGAAGCTTTCAGTGATAAAGGTAAACGTGTCACCACTGTATTGTTGCCTGCTCAATTACAAGATACTAATCCTAAGCCACAAAAAAATCGTAAAACAAATGAGACAAAAAATTAAGAGCCTATACCCAATGAATTTCGAGTTACGGCAAGGCGGCAAAGGCGACCGACCGATGAGCGTAGACATACCATGAGGCGAGCACCCGCAGACAACAAAGCCGTAACTTGAAAGGCGAAGGGTATATTCCAAATCTTCTTGAGCGACGCTCAGATATCGAACAGGCTCTCACAACCACAGGGCGGGATTCCACTTTGTATTTTTTATCATCAATAAGATTGATATTTAAGCATTTCGCAGACGAAATTTTCTTATTTGTTTAATTAATATACACAAATTGTGTGTTTTATAATCTAATGTTGATTAATTAATGAGTTGGATCCCGCCCTGCTCACAACCATGGACAACAACAATGGCAAGCTTAATCGTAACAAAATTGGCCAAAGCGTATAAAGGACGCAAAGTAGTTGAAGAGGTTAGCCTGACCGTAAATTCAGGTGAAATTGTTGGTTTGTTAGGCCCTAATGGGGCAGGAAAAACAACTACTTTTTATATGATCGTGGGGATCGTTGCACGTGACGCTGGATGTATTCTGCTTGATGAAGAAGATATCAGCCTGTTACCTTTGCATGAACGCGCACGACGCGGGATTGGTTATCTACCGCAAGAAGCGTCTATTTTTCGTGGCCTAAGTGTTTATCATAACTTAATGGCGGTACTAGAAATTCGCCAAGATCTATTAGCCCAGCAGCGTACAGAACGGGCAAAAGAGCTGATGGAAGAGTTCCATATTGCGCATTTACACGATAACCTAGGCCAATCGCTTTCCGGTGGAGAACGTCGACGTGTTGAAATTGCTCGAGCGTTGGCCGCTAATCCTAAGTTCATTTTACTTGATGAACCCTTTGCCGGAGTCGATCCGATTTCGGTCATTGACATCAAAAAAATTATTAAGCATTTGCGGGGGAGGGGATTGGGCGTTTTGATTACTGATCACAACGTGCGTGAAACGCTAGATGTTTGTGAGCGAGCCTATATCGTGAATCGAGGGCATCTGATCGCCCAGGGCACACCGCAAGAAATTTTAGCAGACGAACAAGTTAAACGAGTTTATTTAGGCGAAGAGTTTCGGCTGTGATTTTAGATCCTATGAAGTTCGGGTTAAAAATATTTATTTAATATATTTATATTACTGCGTTTTTTGGGTTTTCCTCGTCTGAGCTTCTCTCAAGAATATTTCGAATAGGCTCTTGGTCATCCGCATTTTTAATAAATGTAGGATTTTAATAAAAGGCTGATGTCTAACATTGAGTGGTTATGGAAAATTGATCTAACATTATGAAGCAAGGTTTACAACTTAGGCTCAGTCAGCAGTTGGCTATGACCCCACAACTTCAGCAGGCAATACGTTTGTTGCATCTCTCTACTGCTGAATTACAACAAGAGATTCAGTTGGCATTAGCCAATAATCCTTTGCTAGAGCAAATAAATAGCCATGTGGAAATTGACACAAAAGAGACGGTAAACCCAGAAGATTTTGATAGCCTTAACGCCCTAGAAAAAGAAAATATACCGGAAGAGTTGCCGCTGGATGTAACCTGGGAAGAAATGTATAACACCAGTATGTCATTCGGAATGAGTAATGATTACGGCAATAATAATGATGATTTACCTTACTACCAGGGGGGGAATACTCAAAGCTTACAAGACCATCTGATGTGGCAGGTGGGTCTCACGCCCTTTTCTGATACTGATACTGCTATCGCCATTTCTATCATTGATGCGGTAGATGAAACTGGGTATCTTACCGTATCGCTAGAAGAGATTTTAGCCACTATCGGCGATAAAGAGCTGACACTTGACGAAGTGGAAGTAGTGTTAAAACGGGTACAACATTTTGATCCTGTTGGGATCGCGTCTCGTAATTTACGGGAATGTTTATTAGTCCAATTATCACAATGTGCTACAAATACGCCTTACCTGATAGAAGCACGCTTAATAGTTGCGGATTATCTCGATTTGTTGGGTAATCATGATTACCGCACAATAATTCGCTTAAGCCGACTAAAAGAAACGGCGCTAAAAGAAGCCATCGCCTTGATCCAGTCGCTTGATCCGCGTCCGGGGCAGTCGGTTGTTAGTACAGGCACATCACAGTATGTTATTCCAGATGTTATTTTGAGCAAGAAGGGGAATGATTGGACGGTTGAATTGAACACTGATAGCCTTCCACACTTAAAAATTAACCAACAATATGCAGCTCTAACATCAGCAGGAGGGGGCTTACTTAACGATAACGACAGCCAGTATATTCGTAGTAATCTACAAGAAGCAAAATGGTTAATAAAAAGTTTAGCAAGCCGCCATGAAACATTATTGAAAGTAGCACGCTGTATTGTTGATCAACAAATTGCGTTTTTCGAACAGGGTGAAGAATCTATGCAACCCATGGTTCTTGCTGACGTTGCTAGTGTAGTGCAGATGCATGAGTCAACAATATCGCGCATTACTACGCAAAAATATCTTCACAGTCCTCGAGGGATTTTTGAGCTCAAGTACTTTTTTTCTAGTCATGTAAATACTGAAAGTGGAGGTGAAGCTTCTTCTATAGCAATCAGAGCGTTGATAAAAAAATTAATAGCAGGAGAAAACCCTATCAAGCCGCTAAGTGATAGCAAATTGACTTTATTGCTTTGCGAACAAGGCATTATTGTGGCTCGGCGTACTGTTGCCAAGTACCGAGAGTCGTTGTCCATTCCACCCTCTAATCAACGTAAACGGTTAATTTGACCTGAATTGAGAAGGAAAAATGTATGCAGCTAAATGTAACTGGACGTCATCATCTAGAGATTACTGATCCATTGCGTGATTTTATTGAAAAAAAATTAAGCAGGCTTGAGCGCTATTTTGACCATATTAATCAGGTACGTGTCGAGTTAAGAGTAGAAAAAATGGAACACATTGCAGAAGCAACGGTGGATGTAAATGGAGGAAAACTGCATGCAACCTCAGAGCACCCCAAACAGGTACACCAAGATATGTATGCTGCGATTGATTGTTTGGTCGATAAATTGGCCTGTCAACTCAAAAAACATAAAGACAAATTGAAAAAGCGTTAAGGACTATTGCAAAGAAAATTTTAAATTTGCTGTAGTAAGTTTGTTATATCAGGAGCAAACTGAATTACCCATCGACGACAGAATTTTTAGAATAAGGATGAAACAGCGATTAAGTGAAAGATAACATGACTAACGATTATACAATGCAACTACACTCAGTATTAAATCTCGAGTGTACTAAAATTCTAAGTCCCGAAGAGTGTTCAAGTAAAAAACGAGCCTTAGAAATTATTAGTGAGCTGGCGGCTAAACAGCTTGGGCTATCCACTCAGGTTATTTTTGACGCCTTGTTAACACGTGAACGTTTAGGTAGCACAGGCATTGGCAACGGTATTGCCATCCCGCATGGAAAACTAAAAGAAGATACATTGCGCGCCGTCGGTGTGTTTATTCGCCTTAAGCAGCCTATATCTTTTGAGGCTATTGATAATCAACCAGTTGATATATTGTTCGCTTTATTAGTATCTGCAGACCAATGTAAAACCCATTTACATATGCTATCTTTAGTCGCTGATAAATTGGCTGATAAAATGGTTTGTCGCTCTTTGCGTGCGGTTGAAAGCGATGAAGCGCTTTACCGAATCATTACTGAGCCACCGTTAAAAAATACATGAAACAGCGTGAGCTATTTAACATGATTATTTTTTTATATCAATATATTAATATAAAATTCACCATTGACAGATACATTACATGCTAATAATAAATTTAATTATCTAAAACTAATATACCTTTTGCCTTTGAAGTTGCGCTAGGCGGCCAGGGCGACCGACCGATGAGCGTGGACATACCATGAGGCGAGAACTGGCAGCCAACACCGCGGCGGCTTCAAAGGCGAAGGGTATAAAAGAACAGATTGCCATTAGACCTCTTTCGAAACTGTAGTTCGTTATGCGAAGCCAAAGCGCAGAGCGCACAGCAACCTTCCAAATACATGAGGATTGAGCGCAACGGGCAATGCAGGATCTGCATCACGTAGTAAGTTTCGAAAGAAGTCTATTGAAGTACCGGGGAGGTTATGGTGTTGATAATTGTTAGTGGTCGTTCTGGTTCGGGTAAGTCGGTGGCTTTACACGCATTGGAAGATATGGGTTTTTATTGTGTTGATAATTTGCCCATAGTGTTACTACCACAGCTGGTTGACACGCTCATTGAGAGCAATAGTTCCGCAGCAATCAGTATTGACATCCGTAACATGCCTGAATCACCTGAAACATTTGCACAGGCAATAAAAAAATTGCCTGTAAAATTTTCCCCAAAGCTGCTTTTTTTGGATGCTGATAGCAACACGTTAATCCGTCGTTATAGCGACACACGCCGCTTACATCCACTATCGAGTAAAGATTTGTCTTTAGAAAACGCCATCGATAAAGAAAACAGATTACTCACTCCTTTACGTGCCGCTGCTGATTTAATCATTGATACCTCTCAGATATCGGTACATGAACTAGACAAAAAATTACAGACTTACTTGGGAAAACGTGACCGTAAATTATCCTTAAATTTTGAATCTTTTGGTTTTAAGTACGGCCTGTCAATGAATGCAGATTATGTTTTCGATGTCCGTTTTTTGCCAAATCCACATTGGGATCAAAAATTACGTTGTATGACAGGGCTAGACCAACCGGTCATTGATTTTTTTGAAAAGCATATTGAAGTGCGTAAATTTATTAATGCAACAGGTCGCTATTTAGAAAGATGGTTGCCGATGTTGGAGAATAATAACCGCCATTATCTCACCGTTGCTGTTGGTTGTACTGGTGGTCAACACCGTTCAGTCTATATTACTGAAAAATTAGTGAAACACTTTCGTTTTAAAGGGAAAATTGTCCAATTACATCACCGCGCGCTTTGGAAAAATAATAATGATAAAAAAAACAGTTGAAATAAAGAACAAGTTGGGTATGCATGCTAGACCCGCAATGAGGTTATTTGAACTTGTACAAAAATTTAACGCGGAAGTGATATTACGTAATGAAAGCGGTACGACAGCAGAAGCTAGCAGTGTGATAGCCTTATTAATGCTTGATTCGGCACAAGGTCGCCAAATCGAGGTTGAAGCCAGTGGCCCGGATGAAATTCTAGCATTGCGTGCGGTCATCGAACTGTTTGATTCTGGTTTTGATGAAGACCAATAATGTCATTGAGTATATACCCTTACTTGAAAGGCGAAGGGTATACAGGAGCATAAAAAATGGCTAATCCGCTATATCAAAAACACATTATTTCTATAAAAGATTTAAGCCGCAACGAATTAACATTAGTTATGCGTATGGCGGGGAGTCTGAAGCAACGTGCTCAATCTGAACTATTAAAAAATAAAATTATAGCCAGTTGTTTTTTTGAATCCTCTACCCGTACTCGTCTATCTTTTGAAACGGCAATCTATCGTTTAGGTGGTTCAGTAGTAGGTTTTGCCGATAGCAGTAATATCTCGGTAAATAAAGGAGAAACGCTAGCAGACACCATTAGAGTCATTAGCAGCTACGTTGATGCGATTATAATACGTCATCCACAAGAAGGGAGCGCTTACCATGCTGCCTCATTGTCAAATAGAGTGCCTATCATTAATGCAGGTGATGGCGCTAATCAACATCCAAGCCAAACTTTGTTAGATTTATTTACTATTCAAGAAACACAGGGGCGTTTGGATAATCTTAATATCGCGATGGTAGGTGACTTAAAATATGGTCGTACAGTGCATTCTCTCACTCAAGCCTTAGCAAAATTTTGTGGTAATCATTTGTTTTTTATTGCTCCAGATGAATTGGCTATGCCTGCTGATATTGTGAAAGTATTGGATGAAAAAGCGGTTTCTTACAGTATGCACGCTAGTATTGAAGATGTTCTACCGGAGTTAGATATTTTGTATATGACTCGAATACAGAAAGAACGTCAAGAAGGATTGACCGATATAAACCGGAAGTCTCCATTTGTTTTGTCCGCAAATATGCTTATCTCTGCACGCCAGAATCTAAAAATACTACATCCTTTGCCACGTGTTGACGAAATTTCTACTGAGGTAGATGAGACCCCTTATGCATATTATTTTCAGCAAGCGAGTAACGGTATTTTTGCGCGGCAAGCGCTGCTAGCATTATTATTAAATGCTGAATTGGTTATTGCAGATTAATTTAATAGGATCAAAAAATCGTTTTCTAACCTTTTTTATTAGACCACTTTCGAAACCTAGCGAGTGATGCGAAGTCAAGGCACCCGGCACACAGCAACCTTCGTTGCCATGCGAGTACATAAGGATTGCGCACACTGGGTAATGCAGGGTTCACGTCACTCAATAGATTTCAAAAGCGGTCTATTATTTATCGATCAGGAATCAATATGAAACATACGGTTAAAGCCACATTGAACACGAACACCGAAGAAAAACGCACAATCAAGACTGAACACGCCCCTGAAGCAATAGGCCCTTATATCCAAGGTGTTGATTTAGGTAGTCTGATTATCACTTCTGGCCAGCTCCCTATTGATGCCAAAACCAATACAATTGCTGATGATATTGCCGCCCAAACTCGTCAGTCACTTGAAAATGTAGCAGCGGTAGTCGAGAAAGCTGGTCTAAGTGTTGCCGATATCGTTAAAACTACCGTATTTGTTAAAGATCTTAATGAGTTTGTCACCATGAATACAGCATACCGCCTTTTCTTTGAGGAGCATCAGGCTCCGTTTCCTGCGCGTTCTTGTGTTGAAGTTGCTCGTTTACCTAAAGATGTAAAAATTGAAATTGAGGCTATTGCTGTACGCCGTTAGATGCTATAGTCGCCGATTAATGGCGCATTGCAGCTTGTGCCGATCCCTCGCGGTGATCCCTCTTATAATATTCTCCGTAAACTGCATATAACTTTATTGTTAAAAATAGGAGAATCTGGAGCTTCTCATTATATGTCATTTGACTCTCTCGGCTTAAACGCCGATATCCTGCGTGCCATTAAATTTCAGAAATATTCTAAGTCCACGCCAATTCAAGAAAAGGCAATCCCTGAGGTGTTGGCTGGCCGTGATTTAATGGCTTCTGCGCAAACCGGTACGGGAAAAACGGCAGGGTTTACCTTGCCGTTACTACAATTACTGAGCGAAAATCAGTCGCTAATTAAAGGCCGACGTCCAGTACGAGCATTAATTTTAACACCGACTCGTGAGCTTGCAGCCCAAATCGGTGATAACGTAAAAAATTACAGTGAATTCCTTAATTTGCGTTCGATGGTCGTGTTTGGTGGTGTCAGTATTAATCCCCAAATGATGAAATTACGAGGTGGCGTCGATATTTTAGTGGCAACACCAGGTCGTTTATTGGATTTGGAACATCAAAATGCTGTTGATTTAACCAAAATTGAAATTTTAGTGTTAGATGAAGCTGATCGGATGTTGGATATGGGATTTATCCATGATATCCGCCGAGTTTTGGCTAAATTGCCGGCAAAGCGGCAAAATTTATTATTTTCGGCCACTTTTTCAAATGACATAAAATTATTAGCAAAAAAGTTGTTAAATAATCCTGCTTATATTGAAGTTTCTCCTGGTAATACCACGGCTAAACATATTACTCAGCGAGTTCATTTCGTCGATAAAAGTCGTAAGCGCCAACTCCTTTCTTATATGATTGGCAGCCAAAACTGGCAACAAGTACTGGTATTTAATCGAACTAAACACGGTGCCAATCATTTAGCCGAGCAGTTAAATAAGGATGGCATCACTGCTGCTGCTATTCACGGTAATAAAAGTCAAGGGGCTCGTACACGTGCTCTCGCCGATTTTAAAGACGGTAAGCTCCGGGTATTAGTCAGGGCGGGATCCAACTCATTAATTAATCAACATTAGGTTATAAAACACACAATTTGTGTATATTAATTAAACAAATAAGAAAATTTCGTCTGCGAAATGCTTAAATATCAATCTTATTGATGATAAAAAATACAAAGTGGAATCCCGCCCTGGGTATTAGTGGCGACAGACATTGCCGCTCGCGGCCTGGATATCGATCAATTGCCGCATGTTGTTAATTATGAACTCCCCAATGTTCCGGAAGACTATGTGCACCGTATTGGTCGAACGGGTCGAGCAGAATGTAGCGGTGAAGCGATTTCTTTGGTGTGTATTGATGAACATAAATTATTGAGAGATATTGAACGCTTGCTGAAAAATGAAATACCGCGTATTGCAATCGATGGCTATCAACCTGATCCAACCATTAAAGCCGAACCGATTCAAAATGGACGCCAGGGGCGTGGTTCGCCGAATCGTGGTAAAAATAAAAATCAAACCAGTCGTTCACGCAGATAATATCGCCCCTAAGAACTGGCTTTGTGGCCGTTGACCAATGCGATTGTAGATCGGGTGTCGTCAGGCCATCTGGTGTTTAAATCCCTGATAGGGAAGCGTTGTTATGGCTCTGTTATAGCAGTGGCTATGTAATATGATTTATTTTTTAAAAAAATATTATTTAATATCAATTTATTAGTTTAAATTTTACAATCAATTTATACAGCCACGGCCATAAGTTTGAAAAATTTCTTAGGCTAAAAGCTTGTTAAATAGAGAAAACTCCGGTGACCTATTCATCATCGCCTTCAAGACCGAACGGTAGAGCGTTGTATATGCCTGCTCTGGCCACCCTTTCCTGTAACCCGATAGTGAAAGCTCAGTGGCAAAGGCTCGTATCACACCATAAAAGGGAAAAAGTCGGCGTCTGTGCGGTAATGCGAAAATTACTCCAACTGGCGTATGCTGTGTTGAAATCAGGCATTCCTTTTGATGCGAAAATAGCGCTTGCTAAGACGTAAACAAGACGGTATCTATCTATGAACACGCTTTGCTGATTTACCAACATTATTTGCGGAAGAGCCAAATGGATTATCATGTAGCAAAAATAACGATAACTGTTGAGATGATTTAAAAATGAGTTTAGCCCATCGCCGCCACGATATAGCCAATGATATTTGGCCTCCTATTGATCACTTAGGAATTTTTTATGCTATTACACACACACTATTCGGATAACCGTCATACCAAACTGTTAAAAGCCATTGAACATGATATCCCCATTATTGTTGCCCTTGCATTAAGCGAAGATCTTGGCGGTGAAGTCGATGCCACTTGTGATGTCACTGCACAATTGCTTCCAGCAGATAAACAAGCCCACGCTCGCATTATCACCCGTGAAGCTGGAATTTTCTGTGGTAGCAGGTGGTTAGATGAAGTATTCAAGCAACTCGGCAGTACAGTTAAAATAAAATGGCAGGTTGAGGATAAAAAAACATTAGAAGCCAATCATACTCTTTGCCATTTATACGGACCCGCTCGTACTTTGCTTACTGGTGAACGTACTGCGCTCAATTTTCTACAAACTTTGTCGGGTATCGCAACCCATGTTAGCCACTACGTAGCGAAATTAGATAAGCTTAATACAAAACTACTTGATACCCGTAAAACCATACCAGGCCTGCGTACTGCACAAAAATATGCCGTACTTTGTGGCGGAGGTAAAAATCATCGATTATGTTTAGCAGATGCTTTTTTAATCAAAGAAAATCACATTACGGCTGCCGGATCGATCAAACAGGCTGTAGAACAGGCGCTGTTACTACAAAAAAAATTGCCGAAAACGTGCGGACCTATCGAGATTGAAGTTGAATCCTTAGATCAGTTAGAGGAAGCTTTGGCGACGAATGCAGATATCATTATGTTAGATAACTTTACTAAATCCGATATAATCAAAGCGGTCTCAATAAGAAATTCAATTAAAAAATCGGCACTGTTAGAAGTCTCTGGTAACGTTACTTTAGATAATTTGCGTAGCTATGCTGAAACTGGTGTTGATTACATTTCTGTTGGCGCATTAACTAAACATCTTCATGCATTAGATCTCTCCTTAGGTTTTCAATAATTAATCCTACCAAAAATATTTCCGGCGGACAGTAACAATTAAGTGATTATTCTTTATTTTGCGAACACCGCCGCAATGATCAGTTTATTTTTGCAAACCGAAAAAATTTCGTGCGATAAGCTTTGCAAGATTGAACACTGCCTCTACTGATAACGATATAAAACAGGCATTCTACAATCCTAGTCGAAACCTCCACATCTTCTTAAGCCAAGGAGATGGTAAGGAGTAGGGAGAAGAGAGTGCATAAAATGATTTATCGACAACAAGGTTTTACTCTTATCGAATTGATGGTCGCTGTCGCTATTATTGCTGTCCTCAGTAGTAAAGGAAAAAAGATAAAAAATGAGTGAAAAAAAGCGCCTGGAATTAATCAAATTGGTTAAAGAAGAAGGATTTGATATCTCCACTTTAGCGATCCCCGTCACCACCGGACAAAAAAAGAAAAAAAGCAAATCCCCCTCGATTATCCGTGAGCCTAAATACCAATTTACCGAAAACGGAAAAACCCAATATTGGGCGGGTATCGGGCGTCAACCCAATCCCATTAAAAAAGCGATTAAAGCAGGTGGTTCATTGGATGATTTTTTGATCAAATAAGTCCCCTGATGATCATTTAGGCGTTTTTTCTAGGGATTGAGCTTACCGCATATTCAATCCAAACTGGCAATAACTGATATTTTAGATTTTTGCGTAAAGACGCAAGTTCAGGAGCGTTAGGTTTATAGTGTTGTATTTTTTCTTATATAGACTAGACTAAGCTTAGTTTGATAGTGAGGTTATATATGCAACTTATTAATATCCATGAAGCAAAAACACAATTTTCTAAGCTGGTAGAGATAGTCTCTCATGGTGGTGAAGAAATCATAATTGCCAAAGCAGGAAAACCCACCGCCAGGCTTGTTCCGATACAGCGTCGACCGTTCACTCGCAAGCCTGGTGCATTAAAAGGAAAAATAAAGATTGCTAAGGATTTTGATGCTCCCCTCCCCGCAGATATTCAGCTAGGGTTTGAGGCAGGGCGGGATTCCACTTTGTATTTTTTATCATCAATAAGATTG
>JAIUCT010001274.1:0-17333 GCA_021307375.1 Tetraneura akinire | reverse complement strand
AGATAAATGGATTTTGGATAAAAAATAATGGCATACAAATTCCGAAAATAGGCATACAAATTCATACAAATTCCATACTAAATATTTATGCAAAAAAAATTTCAAAATTTCAATGTGGGGGTGCTGGGGTAATGGACGTGTTGGTCGTCTCCGTCTGGTTAGTGCTTTTTTCCTGATGGCTTTTTATATTAGTTGCCAATTTTAACCCTTCACCTTGTTGTTGATTATTGAATGATGTGTTTTCTCGCATTTGCAAATAATAAGACTATTAAGTTCTTATATGTAATCCAATAACGTTTTATGATATAAATAATGTAGGTTAAGACTAATTAAGTATTATACATAATTTATACATTAATTTAGTATTTTACAATAAAGAAGTTCAATATGGCATTATGATCTATTATTATTAATTATGTTGTTTTGAAGTATAATAGTTATAAACTAGGTCGTGGTACGTAACAATATGTATAGAATACTTATTTATAAATAGAATGATATTATGATAATATATTATATTTTCGAAATGCATAGGAACAAACATACTCATATATTTCGAATAAAATATTTTAGCATACGCATAACTTTGTTTTTTTTAAAAAAAAATTTATAATCAGGTGATTATTATCGTGTCAACACATCAAAAGGTATTTATCAACCAATATAAAAATGCATAAATTGTAAGAAATAATTTAAAATACTATATACTTAATAAAAATGTTTTTTTTTATGTGTGGTATACGAATACTATGATTGTACTGCTTCAAATAATACTTAATACCATTTTAAACTTGATACTTTTCATATATATATACATTTAATGTATAACAACAATAAATTACTTTGACTATCGACATAGGTAAAAGGAAAATCATTTTTATAATATATTATAATAATTGTTGTATTTTTTACATGTCTGATGTAAATATTTTGACCAGAATCAAAATTAAACATAGTTTAAGGAAAATCTACAATAAAAATCGAAAAATCGAAAATTCAATATATGATTAGTAACAATTGAATTTTGATGAAAGTAATTTAAATTTTTCACAATATTATATTATTAATATCAATATATTTATTTTAGATTCTGAGTAAAGTGGAGAATGTGTTGGTTTTACAATGATGTGTGTCTTTCTTTTTTTCATTTTATGTCTGAAGACACTTTTAATACCCGAAATAATGCTCCAATTTTCACGAATAGCATATGTTTTCAGTTGCAATTTAGGTCGTTTTTTCAATTTTTCAAAATTGATCTCATGCGACTGAAAATAAATATATAAATATTATAATTGTTTATATAATGATGAATTTCTAAAATTAAAAATAATTATTTTAATTAGGTACCATATCAGAATATTTAATTAAATAACATCATTTTTAATACATTTCATTCCTCTTTAATTACTATAATACCATCAAAATATTCAAATTTACTTTAGGTGTAAACAATTGGTATATTTGACTATATTCATAAAAAAATATCATAGTGAAATGTTGTTTTCTATGACACTGAAAATGTAAAATTAACACCATTGTACCCGTGTATAATCAATATAGAATTTAATATAATATGTAAATACAGGAATCTAAAAAATTATAAACTTATAATTAGGGCTAAGGACTTGTAGCAATTGCATATTTGTTTTGAATAATCAAAAAAATAGCAGAATAAGAAACAAATATGTTTCATGCTGAAACACTAGATATAGCACTAGATTTGAAATTTTAATTTGCATATATATGCTATATGCATATTTCTAGTTTTTTTGGTTTTACGTCATATTTCTTCAATTTCATACTTTTAGATGCATACTTGATTAATCATTTTTTTTATTAGTAGAAATTATTATTTAATTTGATATACAACCAAAATATTGTTGATTTTAAAATATTTTTATTATACTCGTATTATATATTAATTGTTGATATTATTCAGTCGTATGTGTATCGATAGTCACCGATAAAATGTATTTTCCGGTAATTAATTTTATTTATAGACAGATTATATTGTTCACGCCATAAAATATTATCGAAACACAAAAGTACCTACATATTCTGTTTATTCATATTTTGAATGATTAAGTGCATATTAGTGATTTTTTAGAGCTAGAAGTTCTCTGCCCTGCTTATAATATAATATTATTCATATTGAATTTCAATTTTAAATTTTATTATATTTATGTATACGGTAATACGGTTCAAAATTTAAATAATATGATGATTTTTTTATTTTAAATTAGGTGTAATTTCTGAAGACTATGCGCGAGGTAGGTATTAATAATTACTCATAACAAAATATAAATATTTACATTTATTTTTTTTAATTACCTACCTGTATATCACTTCATTATTTTTAATTTATAATCAAAAAATCAAACAGAAATCATAGAATCTATAGAAGGTATTGATCATTCATAATATAAATGCATAAATTATAATTAAATAATATATTATATAACAAAAATGTACTGTGTAATATTAAATACTAAATAGACCATATTAAGAGGTTATTATATATAATATATTATATACCATAAATGCTTTTATGTATGTGCGGTGTTACTATATAAAATTATTTATTAAATGTATACCAGACATTCCAATAATTGAAGTTACGTGTATTGTAAATCAATAAACAAATAAAATATATAAAAGATATGGAACGCATAAGAGAAATATAAAATTGTAATTTTATATATTTGCTTATGTTGTAATGATAATAAAATATGTTTTATTATGACAATAATATTTTTTGTGTTTTATACATATTTGTATTTTGCGTAGGTATATTAATTTCATATTATATTTTCAATTTGATATTAAAAATTAAATTAAAATGTTTTACTAGATGTATTTCTGAAATTTTATAGATATGAGAATTTATTGAATTTAAATTTGTAGAATCGTCATAATTAATAATTTCATTATGTTCTACTTAAAATTATCAATCAACTCATAAATAATACGGAAAAATTATTAATGCCATATTTATCTTTCAGCATTATGCTCGTATATGAAGTTTATTCTACAATCGTCGTACTCGTTATTTAATTTAAATCACGTAAATAAAATTTCATATGGTAATATGCCTTTTTTGAAATGAGTCATTATTTAAAACGTTTTATAATTTTTTTAGAGAAAGTAAGAAATTGCTCTCTTATGTCTATCTAGTGTCTTATTCTCCTGATGTAACCCACGTGTCCAATTCATTAATTTTTATAAGACTTCCGTAATTTATCACTATATCTAATAATTTTTATTAATGTTTTAATAACTAATAAAGTTATCACCTTAGTGATATACTTCAATATTTCTTGAAATTAAATAAAGTTAAAGTATAATAACAAATATAATTAAGTTGATAATTATTGTTCATTTCAAATGAGGAGAACCTAATTGGTGTTGTCTTTTTTATATGTGGGAAGTAAATATTTTGACGAGATATAATATATCGAATTTCATGAATATCATATGATTTTGGCAGAAATGTTGGAAGTTATTAGTATGTACGTTAGAACCATCATTTATTGCATTGGTCAAAATAAAACATGTATGGAAGGAAAATTTACAATAAAAATCGAAAATTCAACATTAATTATGAATACCGGTATTTTGACGAAATTAATTTAAATATTTAACGATAACTCAAGAAATATTGAATATAGAGAATTGAAAATTTTTAAAGTTTTTTGATTGTTACTAATATGTGATAAGATAACAATTTGAAACCTTTAGGTTAATTTTTTGTGAAACCTTTGAACTTTTTGTTATGAAAAATTTTTTTTTTATTTAAGATTCTAAGTGAAGCCATGAATAATTTGGATTTTATTGAACAATTTTTCAATTAAACTTAATTTAACTATTTAACATCATTTTTAAGGTACTTATAATTCCTTATTAATTCACTATAATACCGTCAAAATATTAAAATATGCTCTAGGTATAAAATTGGTATATTTGGCTATATTCATAACGAAATACTACATATCATAATAAAATGTTGCCTTCTAAGCCACAGCTAATGTAAAATTAACACCATTATACCTGTATATAATCAGTAGTATTTATAATTTTAAATATTTAAATTCAGGAATATAAATAATTATACAATAATAATATTATTCTTTATTCATATTGAATTTTAATTTTGACATATAATATTACTATTATATTATTATTATTATTATTTTTATTTTTTTTATTTTTTTTTTTATTATTATTAGGTATACCTTCTGTTCAAAATTTAAATACTTGATTATTTCTCATTTTATATCTTTTAGAACCATTTACTATTACCGAAGGTGGCGGAGGTATTTATAATTACATATAACCAAATATAAATATTTATATTTTAATAGGGAACAAAATAATTTTAAAGGAAAACATTTGAATATTTTATTTAGTATAGTATTCCGATTGTTACATATAATATGTGATAAGAATTTGGAAATGGTAAATTTTTTTTCTTAAAACTATTAACCGTTAAATGTAGCGTATAAGTGCATTTTAATCGGCATTTATTTTGACGAGACTATTTAATTTTTCTTATAAATATATATACATATATATATATATATATATGACTTAAAATCATAAATTCATAACTACATATAGTATTCTACAAAAGTATTTCCAAAAAGAGGTAATAATCCTGCCGTAAGGATACAGGTGTGCAAATCACTGTGTTTAATTTCAATTAGAATTTGAATGCAATGATAAACTATTGCATTCAGAAAAACGATTCTAACCTAAGTTCAGTCAGAGAATGTAAGTATTATTTATTAAAATTTTGATATTAGTGATAGCAGTTTTGATTGAAGTAATTTCATTATACTTATACTATACAGTAGCATCGATTATTACCTCATGCTATTCGATCATTGATCTCTTCATGCATATTGTTGTAGCTATTTATGTTAACGCCTACGTATTTGAATACCTCAACCTTCTTGAAAATATATTTATCTTCTATTCTATTATGATCTGTTGCTGGACTTTTCTTGCCACTAACATATATTTCGTCTTCTCTTCATTAATCATTTAATGTGTCGCATTTAGTCAATTTAGTGAAATCCGAAAAATGACTTAAAAAATTTCATTGTACATCTAATTTGCAACCGGATACATAGGCTGTTCGTGAAAATCGGAGGATTATTTCTGGTAGTAAAAGTGATTCAGTTATTATAAAAAAAAAAAAGAAGAAAAGACACACATAATTCTAAAACCATTTCGCTTCGCTCAGAATCTAAAAGCACTGTATAAAATTAAATCCTAATAGACTATAGAGTATATTAAGAGATTATATTAAGTTCAGCAATTATTGTAGTGATAATAATTTACACAATTATTTATACCTTTGAAAATTTTAATAACTTGACGATTTTGCACTTAAAATTAGGAAAACCTAATTTTGAGTCCAGATTAAAATAGAGCTATTTTATGATTAGTTATTATAAAATATAGTTATATGGATACATTGTAATAAATAATATATTATATAATATATAATACATATAATATGTACCTAATATAAAATGTTGACATATGATATACTAGAAATGCAATAGCACAAATATGAGATTCAAACCAAATTTTTAAGCATATGCATAAATTTATTTTTATTATATAAATGCTTACCTATTATTTTAATTTTTTTACAATAAAATTATAAGTGTAAATATAATCAACATCTTAATTCAATTTTATACATACTAATATAATAGGTATATTAGTTATTGTAATAACTTTTATATACAACGAAAAAAATTGATTAGTTTAAGTATCATATCTTATTTTAAATGCTATAGTAGGTACTCATATAAATTTACATAGTATTACACATAGTTTTAAACACTTTTTCTATCCATAGAGAATGCTCCGATATTCACGAATAGCATATTTTCAGTAGGAATTATATAGGATATACGTATATACGTGTACAATGAACCATTATATTATATATAGGGTATAAATGAACCATTGCATTCGAAAAAACAATTCTCAGCGTAGTTCAGTCAAATAATGAAGGTATTAATATATTGCCGTTTTTTTCGTCGTTATTCTACAGTTTAGTTTATAAAGTAACAACTACATCCACTTTTCAAGCGGAAACATATGCTTTCATGAAAATCTGAGCATTATATGGGATAGTAAAAGTGTCTTCATACTTAAAAACAAAACAAAATCATACTTTGTTCGTATATATGAGATATTTATGTTATTATTTAGATATTTAACAATTTTTGGGGGAGGATAATAACCCCTAACACCCCCCCCCCTGGATACGCCACTGGATTAAGTTAAAATATTTTAGCATACTCATAACTTTGTTATTTTTATTTATAATTAGTTGGTTCCAGAAGTAGTCCAAAATTGCAAAGAGGTATTTATCAACTAATAGTAAAAGTAAAAGACTTAAATTCTAATAAAAAATAAAATATATTATATATTAATAAAAATACTTTTCTGTAATTATGGTGTTACCAAATAAAATTATTTATTAAATGTATAACAACAGATATTTTTAATTTACGTTACGTATATTGCAATAAATGAACAAAAAAATTTATAATAGTTATGGAACACATATGTCATATGATAAATATAAAATTGTAATTTTACACATTTTTCTATGTCCAAATTATAATAAAATATGTTTTAATTTGAAAATAATATTATTTTTTTTTTTTACATATTTTTTTATTTTTATATTTTGTATTTTGCGTATATTAATTTCGTATTATATTTTCATTTTGTTATTGATAATTAAGTTACAATTTTTTACTAGTTGTATTTCTAAAATTTTAGACAAATCATTGAATTCAAATTATTAGCATGATAATAATTTTATTACGTTCTATTACAAATTATTCTCCAATTCATAAATAAAGAAAAAATTAATGTCATATTTATCTTTTAGTACATATTTAAAGTTTATTCAATATTGGTCGTAGACGTTATATGATTTAAAGCACGATAATACATTTTCATATGGTTATATGCCTTTATTGAGTCATTATAATAAACGTTTTTTGATTTTATGGGAAAGTAAGATATTGCTCTCTTACGTATATCTAGTGTCGTATTCTCTAGAAGTCAACCATGTGACCAAATTTATGTGTCCAATTAATTTTTGTAAGACATCGTCCGTAATAGCGTAATCTATCACTATATCTAATTTTCTATTAATTCATGTAAATTTCCTATTATGATAAAATTCATGTAATAGATACATATTAATAAATAAAATATTAATATATTATATTATATAAGAAAGTTATTTAGAACCGTAGGTATATTTATTTTTCTTAAAACTATAAAACGTTAATCATTTCTTAAATTTTTCATTTGTTGGTTATACAATGATGAATTATTAAAATATATATATATATATATATATTAATTTAAAATTAATTAAAAATAATTTATATAATTACATCAGATTATTTAATTAATTATTTTTAATTTGTGATAATTATTTGGAATTGACATTTTGAAAAGGGCATATCAATATATTATAATTTACAACCTATACATACATACATACATATATATATATTTGGCTTCATCCGAATCTCGTGCCAAAAAGAAGAGCATTGTTGATTATGAACCGAATTGCGTGCGCGTATTTTTCAAAACACGTCCGAATTACGTGCGCCTATTTTTTAAAACATGTCCGAATTGCATGCAGAGTTTTTTCAAAACACGACAGACGACCGATTACTATAATAGTTTTATAGTATATTATAGTTATTATAGTTTTATATTTTATGAGTATATATCGATTATTATGATGTACTGTATGCATACAATTGTCTAATTTTGTAGAAATTTAATTCAAATTATACACAATAATTTTTTTTTATAATTGGTAGTAGGTAATTTTTTTTATATTTTAATATATTATATTAATGTATTGGAATAGTTTTGTTTTATGTATTGTATTGGTGTTTTAATTAAAAACACTGGAGACTGAATCCTAACCCAGCTAAAACAGAGGTATCACTATTCCATCTAAATAATAGACAGGTTAACCAAACAGTCAAAGTACTATTTAATAATGTAGAAGTGAGAAATAGCCATAATCCAATTTACCTAGGAGATACCTTGGACAGGATTATTTGAAATTGACATTTTGAGCACAAATACAAATATGTGTTTAAACCAAAAATTTTAATCATTCATATAACTTCATTTTTTTAAAAAAAAATTTTAATCAGTTGGTAACAGTGGATAAAGTGTAATAAATAAAATGAAATATTAAGTATATTATACCAATTATACAATATTTATTATATAATTATATTTAACTTTCAAAATTTTTAAAATGAAGAGAACCTTATTTTAATACCATATTGAATTTTACTTTTATTACTAATCTTATTGAATTTTTAATTAATTTTAATAAGATTTAGATAATGGATACATTTTAATAAATAAAATAATTATATATTAATTATTAAAAGTGCACAACCACTAATATTTTATTCTAAACTATATTATTAATTTATAATTAGATGATCCTACTGAAGTTGAACCAGAAGGTATTTATAAGTACTTCAAACAACTTATAACGAATTCAAAATATGTTTTAAATATTATGACTTCTATTTTTAACACTTTCCTTTATTATTGTTCTGCCCTATATCGAAATGCACAAGCACAAATATGTGTTTAAACCAAACATTTTAAGCATACATATAACTTCATTTTTTTTAAAAAAAATTTAATCAATTTATAAGAGTGGATAAAGCGTAATAAATAAAATAAAATATTTAGTATATTTATCAATTATATAATATTCGGGTACAAAGGTAAATCGCTTCCACGTAGTGTACCCCGGGCAACGTCGCAGACGGCTAAAGATTTGGGGGATGGTAAACTCCTACAAAAATAGGTAATCTCCTACATGGACATAGTGTTATCTCCTACACAAGATAGTGTTAACTCCTACACGTATGTATAATCCCGGAATTTATATTTATATATAGGTAAATAACCAAAGGTCTCGCGAAGCGAGGTTTTAGGTCACACGAAACCACAGCCTATCTGCACCAGTATCCATTCTATGGGGTAGGTATTAGGTAGGTATGCTTTAGTCCCTTGGGGCGTAGCCCCACCCTCACGAAAAGTGCCGCAAAGCGGCGCTTGAGGAAGTGAGCGAAGCCTTTATGCGTAGCGAGCGTCCCTTCCATTTGGAAAGAACTATGAAATTTTTTTTTTTATCTGAAGTTTATCAACAAAATAATCAAAATTATGTAGGAAAAATGCGCGAAAAAATTACGTCTCAATACGTCTCGCTAGGTAGTCGCGATAACCGATAAGTACCAAATTTTATTAGGTAAAATGACAGTCACGAGGATTTATCAATAATCAAAAATTAATTTGACTGTACTTTGTGCAATATAAATAATATTACACACGTTATTATGTGTTAGATAATTTTCGATACGATGCCTTGATTTTAGCCTTATACGATGCCTTATGATTAATAATTTGTTTTTCCTTATTAGTTTAAAATTATTATAGCTCGTATATTCCCATTGATTTCGGAAAGAAAGAAAGCCTACATGCATCTATACGAGAAACACCATGTAGGAGATTACACCATCTTTCTTTGGCAGGTAAAAATGGTCTGTATAGGACTATCTTTTAAATTCAGGTAAAAAAGTCATTCGTGTAGGAGTTTATATGCAGCCAAATATTTATCAACAACGACCATCGAACTGTCCATACTATGGATCTCCCGGTGTTTAACATTAACAACAACAACAACAGCAACAAAAATGGCCCTTTTCAGGGCTCATTGACTCGAGATGCAGGTCCTCAACTTCGTATCTTACAACTTAACATCGAAGAAATCAGCCGAAATTAATGAAATTACTAATCGAAAATAATATAACAGTACTACAAGAAACTCATGCTGAAAACGCCAGTGAGCTTTCAAGCAGAGGTCAAGTTGAAGGGTTCACGCTGGCCTCTGCCACTTATCATAAAAAATATGGATCAGCAACTTATGTTAGGAATAATACATTTAATTGGGAACATATATCAACATCGGATGTGAACAATGTTTCACTTATAAAAATAAAAATTGGGGAAATCAATATTATCAATGTATACAAACCACTTGGAGAAAAGACTAGACGATAACATCAGATGGATAAAACCTGAATCAAACAATAACGGTCGTTTCGTCGGGATGGTAATAAGTACAGCGAAAAAATGTATCCCACGAGGATTTAGAAAAGAGTACATTCCTGGATGGAGTAAGGAAAGTGAAAACTTATATTTGGAATACGAAGCTACTCTTGCCTCCTTACAGCAGATAAACTCCTCAACTCATTAACTAAAGCACGAAAGGAAAAATAGATTAATAGCGTTGAAAACATGGATTTTAAGCACTCGAGCCGAAAGGCCTAGAAACTTATACAGCAAATAGACCCAAGTACAAAATTGAAGACTCCTAATATAGACATCCAGCCAGATAACTTTGCAAACCGCATTATTGATCTTACTACAGCTGGCATGGATAAGGAATCTAGAAGAAAAACCCTATATGAGCTAAGAGTTAGAAAAAGCACATTAGAAGAAAGATCATCCTACGCCTTAATATAAATGAAACTGAAATAAACGAAGCAATTAAAAACCTCAATGCTGGAAAGGCCGCGGGTTTCAATAGTCTTTTCCCTGAATTTATAAAACATAGTGGTCCTAAAACTAGACTTTGGTTAGCTAAATTCTATACGGATAAACTCCTGACTGGAATTCTCCCTAAGAAATATAAGAGCACTAAAATACTTGCGATTCTTAAACCTGGTAAACCATGCAAAGAAGTCCAAAGCTACAGACCCATTGCCCTGTTGAGCATCGGATACAAACTCTTGGAGAGACTAATTCACAATAGAATCTCTGAGGTTGTTAACAAGATAATACCGATCGAACAAGCAGGGTTCCGACCCAATAGAAACTGCTGTGATCAAGCCTTATCACTAACAACGCATATCGAAGCCGGGTTTGAAAAAGATATCAAGTCTGCGGCTGCCTTTATCGACATAACTGCAACCTACGATACAATTTGGCGCAAGGGAAAAATTAACTATTTTTATAAGATGAAAATTCATTTACATAAATCGATTAACAATGTAAAATTCAATTTTTAAATATTATATTGTACAGTTTAAAATAATTAAATACAACTACGTATTATTCGATTTTTCGATCATATATAATCGATATAAAAAATAAATCACGATGCAATCATAATGCACGATTTTACTATACCTAATCTTATTATTGTTATGTATTTTTATTTATTATCGTCATAAACCGACGAAATAATTAATTTCGAATTGTTCCAAATCAGAGATAAGAGATAACACTCATGACAGCGACAGAGATCGACATGTGCGACCCACGCTACGTGACTTTGACGACGTTGAAAAGTGAAAACCCCGTATGCAATATAATATTAACACTTGTACGCACAACACTGGAAATGCAATACAAAAACGTAACTTAAACGCACTTATATTAATTTAATAAATTATAAGTATAAGTAATTATTACTACTATTTTTTTTAATTATCACACAATTTTCAATACCATTTTACCATATAACGACGTGGTTACAATATTATTGTGTAAATATAACACAATGCGAACAACCATATAATAATATAACAAAACTATTCGTGAATTTTAAAACCTGAGGTTACGTGTACGCAACACGTATCACGAACACATGTTATCCGGTTCGATCAGTATCAAAATGTATGATTGTGGACTGTAAGGTTTAATCGATTAAATTAAAACAAACAAATTGTATTAACTAACTAAACTATTTTATTTTATATATTGACACATATAATTTCTTATTTTTATAACGTATCGCGAGAAGAGTACAACTCTAATAACTAGTACCTACGAACTAGTTAACAATTAATAGTTAATCCGTATCGGACCAATTACCGCGGAGAAGTCATCGATCTAGATCGTACATTTATAATTTATAAATAATGAATGATACAATATTCAAAAAATTTATTTTTCCAGCATCAAGGCCGTCTTTGCCGAGAACTGCATCTAGGAAAAGATTTTGTAAATATTAAAATAACAATTTATTTATAATTTTCCATTAAATATTTTGATATGTATTTCTTATATTAGAAACCTATTTATTACCTATATTATAAACTATTTATACAAATTTATATAAATACTATTTATATAAATAGTTTCGTAAAATACCCAGCATCAAAGACATTTGGTGTGCCATGAACTGACGGGTTTTATCGTCGAGTTTTCACTGGGTTTTTGGTTGTTCATCGCCATCATCCGTGGTCTAGTATGGATGGATGTACGTAAATACATAATACGTGTCGTATTGTATTGCGTTTAATTTATTATACACGCTGACCTTAATATAATATACACGCGTTGTGCTTCGGCGTTTACTATATATACGCGTTGTGCTTCGGCATTATGCGATTATACGTTCGTGCGACGTGGATGCAACAAGACTCCCGCCACCTTTTCTAACGGCGAGAGAAGAGAACGAGCATCCAACCGACTTCACGTGACATTACTCCATTTATTTTACTCTTCTTTTTTTTTTTGCTTATACACTTATTACTATATTATTGTATTTATATATATACGACGAGTATATATATTTATGTCTGATTATTGTACGTGGGTGACTTCAATTTTATTAGTACATTATTATACTAATGTGCCTGCCATTTGGGGTCCATCTCTATAAACGTAAGGAGTAATTTGTAAATGTAATATATTAGTTAGGTACCTATTACTTTATTAGTCACCCGTTTCCAGCCATTCTCTATAAGGCATTATAGTATGGCGGCCACTTTGTTATCATTAATCGTTATCATAAACTGATGGTACGACTATTTATTAGCTATCGCTGAAATTCGCTTGTTTTAATACGTTTACGTTATTAGTTATTACTACAGTTTTATAAATTATTTATTTTTGTAACATCATCTGAAATTTAAAATATGCTGTCAGTGTGCGCAGTGTTTATGGCTGTACTAATAAAACGACTAACAAAGTTATTTCTTTTTATCGTTGTCCCAAAATAAAATCTAATGTGCACCTCATCTTAAATCTTTATTGGAACTACAACTAAATGCGTGGCTTAAATAACTACATAGAATTGATTTGATCTAATTTTCTTAAATGAGCGTATTGGAAGTAAAAAAAGTATGGCACCAACATGTGAACAACATGCACTTAGGCCAGCCATGCATGTACAATGACTTGCTACTACATTACCTGGTACTTTTAAAATGATCCATGGAAATAGTTTAGTATCATTAAGTCTTTGAGAATGCATTACCTAAGTAATTAAAATATATTATACAATAAGAATACCATAATTATTAACATGGGTAGAAGTAGAGATCATAGGCATAACTAAGAGGCTAGTACTCTTAGTTTTTATCGAGTTACTATAAAATAATTTGAATAAATAAAAAAATTGTATATTATGTATACTATTAAATTTTTTAAATAAAATATTTCTGAGACTAGAGCTTACTAAAAATGAATAGGTACTTTAGTTTTGCCTATGGTAAATAATGAATAAAATAGATTGTGTTTCAATTACAATGCAAAATTATACATTATGTTTTATGTATATTACTAAACATAAAAATAATGTAGTAGAAAACATTATTGAACTACAAAATGGAATTATATTTAATACGAATAATCCTAATACATATATAACTCTGCAATAACTAAAACAACATTATTTATAGAAATCCATCTTGTATTGGAGATCCATCTACTAACAAAAAAATTATAAGCTTCTAAGCTTTTAAAAGCCTTGAATTCTTCTAGTATGTAAGCACTTTTAGTAAGAACCAAATAATTAAATATAACAGGATAAGTGACTTCAGATAGTTTATCTAGATTATTTGTCCATAATGCAGAAGGATCATTTGTTAAAATATAAGGATCACATGAATTAATAATCATTATTTTTTCTATATAAACTCCTATCCATGATAATCCATGATTGGATAATTGAATTTCCATAATTATAATTAAAACAGTCAGACTGCAATATTATTAACTGCTTTATTACTGATATTAAATATTAGTATAGACAATAGAATCTAGATGGAATACAAATATTATTTTTTTAGTATTCTGTGAAATAATATTACATTCGTCTCTAAACTGTCAACTAGTAACTAGTAAGTACTAAGTACTAACTAGTAACTACGGTAAATAACGGTTTGGCGGCAATATTATACCACCAGTTACTGATAAGAAATAATTTGAGTTTGAACTTAAACTAAATTATAATGATTAATTAATTCACCCTAGGTGCAAGTCGTCCGCTAACAAGAGTATTAATACCTCCATATATCTCATTGTTTATAATAATTTCTTAGCTCTTTATAATATACCTACATAATATTGTTACGAAACATTGATAATATTAATATAAATTAATAATCAATGATATATTCAAAATATTTATTTTTATAGTTGAAAAAAAACTTAAACAACAACAACAACAACGACAACAACAACAACAACAAGAACGTAAATATTATCATAATATTTAATTTTTATTATTCCTTAAACTACTTTGGTATTTATTTATTTCTTTTTGTTCATGAGAAATACATATTAAAGTCATAATTATATAGGTATATTATTATTTTTATTATAAATTTGAAGATTATATTTTTTCATAACTGACACTGGTTGTCTGATCAGTTTTTCTGGTAGTAAAAGTGTTTAAACAAACAAACTAAAAAAAAGACACACATCATGTAAAACCAATACATTCTTCGCCTTGATCAGAATTTAAAAATTTCTTTAATATGTATCTATATGATAAATTTGGGTGTTGACGAATATTACAGTTATAATATATTACGGTACCTATTATATCTTAAATATTTAAACATGATTTGTTGTAAATAAATATATTAAGTCTAATTATAAAATAATGAATTGTGATATATCAGTGTTCTACAATTTATAATTTATAATTATATTATGTTTATTAGAGCCAAAGTGATGCTAACAACAAGGAAATTTGAACCGATTATGCAGTATTTTAATGAATCTCCAAAATTATGAGATGAGGTATAATACTAATAAGATATTTATAATAGGTATACATGAATTAAAAAACGATGATGTAATTTAACTTCTAGTTCTAATATTACATGTTTTATTTAAATAATAGTGTTTTTGGTAGGTAACAACATAAATTATTATAGGTATAATCTGTTAATACTTTACGTTTTACAATGCGTCTTGTACTCGTGTGCATAATATAATAATGTCATAATATTATAATAATCATTTGTCAATTAATAAATATATTAAAATGTAAAATATAAAAGCTAATTTTATTTATTTACCTAAATCCATCACCATCATATATTATAAGATAAATATAATAATGAAACATGCAGTCAGCGGACGTAAGCATTAGTGAGTATGTCGTAGATTTAAAAAAATAAGAGCATTTCATGTAAATTTAATAAGTTTTGTGAGAGTCTAATAGAAGATATCTTAATATTTGGTCTTAATAATAAATCGTTTTACATTAAAAAATAAGAGCTGATACTCCTGCCGCATGGGATACAGGTGTGCAAATCATAGCGTTTAATTTTAATTAGAATTTGAATGCACTGATAAACCATTGTATTCGGAAAAACGATTCTGAGCGAAGTTCAGTCAGATAATGTATCTGAGTAAATATTTATTAAAATTATGACATTTTTTATTATTATTATAAAATATAATATAATCATTATAAAACACAAAATTTTATCACGCATATAGGGACCATAATAATAAGTACACATATAGTACATAAATGAACATTCTATACAATTTTCAAGTCTCTAAGTTCAATATAAATGCTTATAAAATCTCTTATCATTTTAATGCCCATATTTGACAGAACTTCGTTAAAAATATTTTTTTCGAATGCAATGGATTATCATTGCACTTAAATTCTAGTTAAAATTAAACACTATATGATTTGTACACCCTGCGGCAAGAGTATCAGCTCTTCTTTTTTTATTTATACTTTAAACCGATATAAAAAAAAAAAAAACATTGTAAATATAATAATTCACAATAAATTGAAAATGAGTAAAGTAAAATTTATTTAAGCTTAAAAATCATAAAATTAATAATTCACAATTATTTGGAACTGAGTTTAGTAAAAATAAAAAAATAAAATTTTTCAAATTTTTTGGATTTTATATTAATTTTAATTGTAAAAGTATGGAGAATTAATAAGAAGAATATTCATATGGATTTTAAGATTTTCGTTTAAACTAAAAATGTCAACTTTAAACAGCTATAAAAAAAAATTAGATTTGGAATTTTTCTAATATTGAAAAATATTTAAATGATATTTAGTAATACGTAAGTATACTTCAGTAAAATTTTAAGACCTTAATGCCCAAAATTGCCAATTTTATCAAACATTATATACTTAAAAACGAGAATTTTACAAAATATTCAAAGTCCTATATTTTGTAGAAAAATTAACGTAACGGTTTCAAAATTTTTATATTTTTAATTTCTTCTTTTCTAAAAATTGTGCCCTCTAAAAGGTCTCTTTTAACCACCACTCTCTGTTTAGGGCAGGCTCATTCAATTAGCTTTAGCTGTTTAGGTTAAGCGTGTAAAGAGTGTCTTGAAAGAATGACTGCCTTGGTCTTCCTCTATGCCGTCTTCCTAACACTTCCTCTTTCAGAGGATATTATACTACCTGGCACCTATATTCCAATAAAAAAAAACATGTTCATGAAGAACAGTAAATAGTATACTTTTTATGTAATTTTAGAAATAAAATATTTATTATAAAAAAGATAGATGCCAATATTTCCAAGGGAAACACATATGCGTTTTTCTAAAAATTTATATAACAAATAGCTATAAAGATTTAAAAATTGTTAAAATCATGTATTATTTTATTAATTTTTAAACAATTTTTAAATCCCCGTAAGCTGTAAATATTTGTTAAATTAATTTTTCGAAAAACGCATATGAGGTTCTCTCGGAAATGTTATCTTCTATCTTTTGTATAATGAGTATTGTATTTCTAAAATTACTTTAAAGTATACTTTTTACTGTATTTCATGAACAAATTTTTACATTGGAATATAATTGGTATACTAATATATACTATACTATAATTGGTATAGCATCCTCTTAAAGATATTCTTGATAAAATTATATATCAATCTATTCTTCATTATCCTAATATTGTTTATTAAATTTCTTTGTTCTCCAATTTCTTCTGAAACTCCTTCATT
>JAIUCT010001167.1:0-11068 GCA_021307375.1 Tetraneura akinire | reverse complement strand
AATCTTAGAGCTGCGTAACATCAGTTAATGAGTTGGATCCCGCCCTGGGTGTAGGGGCTTGTCTAGCAACAGCAAGTAAGTTAACTAATTTACGCCTAATTTGCCATGATGCACTTGACGTGTTGACCAATATGCTGCCAGATGATTCTCTCGATAAGCTGCAGTTATTTTTTCCCGATCCTTGGCATAAATTACGCCATATAGCTGAATCAGTTTAATTTGATTCAAAGCGGAGGAGCGTAGACAGTACAAATAGTACGGCAAGCGACGACAACGCAGAATCAAATTAAACTGGTTTGGCTATAACAAACGACGCATCGTGCAGCCGCCTTTTGTTGAATTAGTCAAGAAAAAGTTAAAAATAGGGGGAATATTTCATATGGCAACGGATTGGCAGCCTTACGCCAAACACATGCTGGCCGTCATGTCAGCAGCTAAGGGGTATCATAATCTTTCAAGCCATAATGATTACGTTCCACGCCCTGATTCTCGCCCAATAACCAAATTTGAAGCACGTGGCCAACGTCTAGGGCATGGTGTTTGGGATCTGATGTTTATGCGCCAAGAATAGACTCTTATACCCTTCGCCTTTCAAGTTACGGCTTTGTTGGCTGCGGGTGTTTGCCGAATTACGTAGTATGTCTACGCTCATTTGTCGGTCGCCCTTGCCGCCTTGCCGTAACTCGAAATTCATTGGGTATATAAAACCGTCGTTCGTTATGTGCAGTCTAGTCATTTTTTTCTGCGGGAACTCAGAATGAATAAATCTGAAAGTCTTTATCAACAGGCACAACAGTTAATTCCTGGCGGGGTCAACTCACCGGTGCGCGCATTTAGTGCGGTGGGAGGAAAACCATTATTTATTAAACACGCCGAAGGGGCTTATTTATACGATGTCGATGATAAAGAATACATTGATTACGTTGGCTCATGGGGTCCCATGGTGCTGGGGCACAATCATCCTGTTATTCGTGACGCTGTGATTAAAGCGGCTCATCAAGGCTTAAGCTTCGGTGCACCGACGGAAATTGAAGTCAAAATGGCAGAGTTGATCACGAAAAAGGTACCCAGTATGCAGATGGTGCGGATGGTTAATTCAGGTACTGAAGCCACTATGAGCGCTATTCGATTGGCACGTGGTTATACTCAGCGTGATAAAGTCATCAAATTTGAGGGCTGTTATCACGGCCATGTCGATTCTTTACTGGTAAAAGCGGGCTCTGGCGCGTTAACCCTTGGGCAACCCGGTACCTTGGGTGTCCCGGCTGATTTTGCTAAACATACGCTTAATTGTACCTATAATGATTTGATGTCGGTACAAGAAGTATTTGAGCGATATCCTGATCAAGTGGCTTGCATTATCGTTGAGCCGGTTGCAGGGAATATGAACTGTGTGTTGCCTGTCGAGGGTTTTTTGCCTGGTTTACGTGCTTTATGTGATCAATTTGGTGCCTTGTTAATTATCGATGAAGTGATGACCGGATTTCGGATCGCATTAGGGGGGGCACAAGCCTATTATAATGTAGAGCCGCATCTCACCTGTTTGGGGAAAATTATCGGAGGAGGTTTACCGGTAGGGGCATTCGGTGGAAAAGCTGAAATAATGAGGAAACTCGCCCCCAGTGGTTCCGTTTACCAAGCTGGCACCCTGTCTGGTAATCCTATCGCCATGGCGGCGGGTGTTGCCTGCTTGCAAGAGTTATCTAGGGATAGCGTTTATCACAGGTTAACAGAACTAACGGGTAAATTGGCTCAAGATCTTTGCTCTGTGGCTAAAAGAAAAAATATTCCACTGATTGTCAACCACATTGGTGGTATGTTTGGTTTGTTTTTTACCAAACGTGAAAAAATTACCTGTTATGCCGATGTTACCTCCTGCGATACTGAACGCTTCAAACGTTTTTTTCATCTCATGTTGGCTGAAGGGATTTATCTCGCCCCTTCAGCCTTTGAAAGCGGTTTTATGTCGCTTGCCCACAGTAATGAAGATCTAACAAAAACACTAGCAGCAGCAGAGCGCTGTTTTGCCAAACTCTAAAGATGACCCTTGAGCTTACTGCTCAATGAATCAATGTGAGCCATTATGCTACTTAGCATTCTTTATATTATCGGCATCACTGCAGAAGCCATGACCGGAGCACTGGCTGCCGGTCGACGCCAGATGGATACCTTTGGCGTCATTATTATTGCTTCCGTGACCGCGATAGGAGGGGGATCGGTGAGAGATATATTGTTGGGGCACTATCCATTAACCTGGGTTCAGCATCCTAAATATATTGTTATTGTCGCCATCGCAGCAATAGTCACCACCTGGATGGCACAGCTAATGAAACATTTACGCCGTGTATTTTTGGTGCTGGATGCTGTCGGACTGATTGTATTTTCGATCATTGGTGCACAGATCGCGCTGGATATGCAGCACAGCGCGATTATTGCGGCTATCTCCGCGGTGATAACGGGCGTTTTTGGTGGCGTATTACGTGATATGTTTTGTAATTGCATCCCTTTGGTATTCCAAAAAGAAATTTATGCCGGCATTTCTTTTGCGGCCGCTTGGATTTATATTGCATTACAACAAACCCCTTTATCACATAACTGGGTAGTCATTATTACTTTACTGGTAGGGCTAAGTGCTCGATTACTCGCATTACGCTTTCGTTTAGGTTTGCCTATTTTTAAATATGAACAATAACGCATTAGCCTGTTAGAAATCTCTTGTGCTCGCTGATAATTTAGACTTCTTGCAAAACCGTAGCGAGTGGTATGAAGTCAAGGCGCCCGGCGCACAGCAACCTTCGTTGACACAAGTACATGAGGATTGCGAGCACCGTGCAACGCAGAATTCACACCACTCAGTAGGTTTTGCAGGAAGTCTATTTTTTACTTACGTCTCCACGTGGTACCTTGTGGCCCATCTTCTAATGTAATTTTCATTTCATTTAGCTGATGCCTTGCCTCATCGGCTAGCGCCCAATTTTTTTGCTGGCGGGCAGTATTACGTTGTTCAATCAAGGCTTCAATTTTAGCGATTTCAGTATCTTTAGCGATTTCGCTATGATTGACAGCTTGCAGAAAGTGCTCGGGCTTTTGCGTCAATAAGCCAAGAACTTGCGCCATTGATCGCAAGGTTGCCGCTAAACCACTTGCAGCAGCATTATCTTCTGTTTTCAGTCGATTAACTTCACGTGCAATATCAAACAACACAGCACAAGCCTCTGGTGTATTGAAATCATCATCCATTGCATCACGGAAACGTTTTTCAAAATTTTCTCCCGCCACCGCAGCACTAGCCGTCTCATCGGTGCCCCGTAAAGCAATATACAAACGTTCAAGAGCAATACGTGATTGCCGTAGATTTTCTTCACTGTAATCAAGTTGACTGCGATAATGAGCAGACATCAGGAAGTAGCGTACCGTTTCCGCATCATAGTGATCGAGGAGATCGCGAATAGTAAAAAAATTATTTAGCGATTTCGACATTTTATTCTTTTCAACCATCACCATTCCCGTGTGCATCCAATAATTGACATAAGGATCACCGTGGGCACAAGTTGATTGAGCAATTTCATTTTCATGATGGGGAAACAATAAATCGGAGCCACCGCCATGGATATCAAAATGTTGGCCTAATTGTTTAGCATTCATCGCTGAACATTCTATATGCCACCCTGGCCGCCCCGCTCCCCAAGGAGAATCCCAGCTCGGATCGCCTGGCAAAGCGCTTTTCCACAACACAAAATCCATTGGATCTTCTTTACCATCAGCGATCGCAACTCGTGCTCCTGCTTGTAAATGTTCTAGATTTTGCCGAGAAAGCAACCCATAATTCGGTGCACTTTTCACCGCAAAAACCACATCACCGTCTGCGGCAATGTAAGCATGTTTTCCTTCAATCAATTTTTTAATCAGCGCAATGATTTCTGTAATATGAGCAGTAGCTTGAGGCTCCTCATCCGGGCGTAATATGTTCAATGCATCAAAATCACGATACATTTCTATCATCATGCGTTCGGTCAACTGTTGACAGGTTTCATTATTTTCTGCGGCCCGTTTGATTATTTTGTCATCAATATCAGTGATATTGCGAACATAGATTAAATCGTAACCCAAATAACGCAGATAACGCACAACAACATCGAAAGCAACGAAAGTACGTCCATGGCCAATATGACACAAGTCATAGACAGTAATACCGCACACATACATGCCTATTTTTCCTGCATCAATAGGCCGAAATATTTCTTTTTGGCGGCTCAGAGTATTAAAAATTTTTAGCATAATAATATTCCGTGGTTTTTCTATCCTATCTTGATGGCCTGTATACCCTTTGCCTTTGCAGTTGCCTTCGGCTACCAGGGCGACCGACCGATGAGCGTAGACATACTACGTAATTCGGCAAACACCCGCAGCCAACAACGCGGCGGCTTCAAAGGAGAAGGGTATAAACCCGATTCCCGATTAGAAAAGATCACAAAGCACTAGGATAAAAAAGTAAAAAGCCAGCATAAATCTGGCATTTTATTTGATCAACACATTAGACCTCTTTCGAAACCTAGCACGTGACACGGAGCCTACGTTACCCTGTGCGCGCAATCCTCATGTACTTAGTCAACGAGGTGCGCCGGCGCCTTGATTCCGCATAACGAACTACAGTTTGAAAAAGATCTCTTAATGTAAAAAAAGTGTTAAGCGCCTTCCACCACAACGACATTCAGTTTAGCAGTGACTTCTCGGTGTATATTGCAGTGAATTTCATGTTCACCTAGGGTACGTAATCCCCCTTTTGGTAAATTAATTTCTTTCTTGTCCAGATCAATCCCGGCTTCTTTTACTGCGGCAACGATGTCGCTACTACTGATAGAGCCAAACAATTTACCTTCATTGCCTGCTTTCGCAAACAGAGTAACCGTTTGTAATTCGTTAATTTTGATTGCACGAACCTCAGAGGCTTTCAAGATCTCATCCGCTTGTTTTTGACGTGCACTCAGATTTTCTTTAAGTAACTCGATGTTCTTCTTATTTGCTGGCTCAGCTTTGTTTTGTGGAAATAAAAAATTACGTGCATAACCCGCCGCTACATCGACGATATCACCCAGCTTTCCTAACTTTTCTACTTTTTCAAGCAAAATAACACGCATGACTTTATCCTCTCAATGTCATTAATGAACAGTAGCCGATTACTGATTAGCATCAGTGTATGGCAACAAAGACAAGTAGCGCGCACGCTTGATAGCACGAGCAAGCTGACGTTGGTATTTAGCACAAGTACCAGTGATACGGCTCGGCACAATTTTACCACTTTCAGTGATGTAATTTTTTAATATAACAATATCTTTATAATCAATTTCTAGTATGCCTTCCACGGTGAAGCGGCAAAATTTGCGACGACGAAAATAAGGTGCCATTTGGCTAATCTCCAGAATCTATTAATTCAATTTTCTCGGCATGTAGAACCAACTTATTTAGCCCATTGCGCCGTTGGTGGCAACTAATGAAGCCTTGTACGGTCAACAGACTGCCGACTGTTATACTGTGAGTTAATGTTTGTAACTTATGTCCGCTGACAACAACGGGCATATGACACCAGGTTGTTCGAGCCAATCCGGCTTCTTGTTGCGACGAACGGTGCTCGAGTACAAATTGACAGTGTGGAATACCAGAAGGGCTGACCTTGCATATAGGTGTTTTGCGTACACTGCCAGAAAGTGTCATCTGATTCATTGTCATCACAGCGATTATTCTTCAGTATCACTATTATTCTCTGGAACAAACTCAACCCGATCCCGGCGTTCATCTTTTGCTTTCACCATGGGTGATGCTTCAGTTACCGCACCCTTGGAACGCATAATCATGCTACGGAGAACAGCTTCACTGAAGCGGAACGATTTTTCCAGCTCATCTATCGCTTCTTGAGCTGCTTCCACATTAAACAAAACATAGTGTGCTTTGTGTAGTTTGTTAATGGGATAAGCGAGTTGACGGCGCCCCCAATCTTCTAGTCGATGAATCTGCCCATTCGCATTTGTGATAATCTTACTGTAACGTTCTATCATGTCAGGAACCTGTTCACTTTGATCAGGATGAACCATAAAAACGATTTCGTAATGACGCATTGCATTGCTCCTCACGGATTATTCAGCCTCCTGATACAGAGCCAACCGCAGCCCATGGAGGCAAGGAACTTGTTTTTGTACGGCTGAAAAATAACAGACGGCTAGGCACTTGGCTAAACCAGTAAATATTGACCCAGTGTTGTCTCATATCGTGTAAATAAAAGCACTTGCGCTTTCTCACCCATTTTCCATCCATTGAGCGTAGCTCAGAGAAGATTTCAAATAGGCTCTATCCCCTTATCCCCTTCCCCTTTGAAGCCGCCGCGTTGTTGGCTGCGGGTACTCGCCGAATCACGTAGCTTATCTACGCTCATCGGTCTCAGGCTCATGGCTGCCTAACGGCAACTTCAAAGGGGAAGGGGATAAAACACAGTATCCACGATTCATCGTTAATTTAACTATTGCATCAGATTGATTTGTTTCGCTAAATTAGATTTATGACGTGCCGCTTTATTTTTATGAATCAAACCCTTGCAGGATTTACGATCAATGATTGGCTGCATTTCATTAAATGCTTTTTGCGCTTTATCTTTATCACCAGTACTGATAGCCTGATACACCTTTTTAATAAAGGTACGCACCATAGAGCGGCAACTAGCGTTATGCTGACGGCGTTTTTCAGACTGCTTAGTGCGCTTCTTAGCTGATTTAATATTAGCCAAGGTTCAACTCCCAAATTATATTCTGTTGAGGATAATTTAAAGACAGAAAAAATATTTTTTTAGCCTTCATTTATCAGTGAATTTATGCAAACAAACAGGCCAATAATGGCAATACTTGCTGCTTTACAGTATTGGAGCGCGATTCTATCAGTTTCACCCAATGGAATACAGTCTTCTACAAGAAAATTCTACAGAGGCGGATGCTAGCAAGGTATAATGCGCAGATTCACTTTATTTTTCTCCTCTATACCCGTAGCCAACATCAAAGGCAAAGGGTATATGGATGTTTTGAGCTAGCTATCATGGAGCTAATTCGCGGTATACACAATATCCGAGCCCATCACTATGGTTGTGTACTCACTATTGGTAACTTTGATGGTGTTCATCTTGGACATAAAGCATTACTTAGACAATTAAAACATGAAGGCCAGCGTTTAAAAGCGCCTGTCATGGTCATGATATTTGAACCGCAACCATTAGAATTATTCGCGCCCGAAAAAGCGCCAACACGTCTCACACGTTTACGCGATAAAGTCAAATATTTAGCGCAAATCGGGGTCGATTATCTATTGTGTGTTAGATTTACGCTTTCTTTTGCGACCCTAACTGCCCATGCATTTATTACTCAATTATTGGTAAAAAAATTAAGAATAAAATTCTTGACTGTTGGTGATGATTTTCATTTTGGCTCTGATCGTCTAGGCGATATAAAATTATTGCAACAAGCAGGTACTGAATTTGGTTTTGATGTTGTCAATACCGGCAGTTTTTGCAATAGTGGTTCACGCATCAGCAGTACCGCTATCCGTCAAGCATTACAAAACGATGATCTTGTTTTAGCAGAAGATTTACTCGGTCGCCCTTACAGTATTACCGGACGTGTTATTCACGGTGATGAATTGGGTCGCACACTAGGTTTTCCAACAGCAAATATATCGTTGAAACGATTAGCAGCACCGGTTAAAGGGGTATATGCGGTTGATGTTTATGGCTTAAGTTCTATACCCACAGTCCTTCAAGTTGCAGCGTCGCGGCCAGGACGTGAGACCGATGAGCGTAGACAGCTAAGTGATTCGGCGAACGCCCGCAGCCAACAACGCGGCAGCTTCGAAGGCGAAGGGTATACAGGTTCAGATGACAAGCCTTTGCGGGGGGTGGCGAATATTGGTACTAGGCCGACAGTTGCAGGGAGTCGTCAACAACTTGAAGTACATATATTTGCTATAACGAAGGATCTTTATGGTTGCCATGTTGAAATAGTGCTGCGGGCAAAACTACGTAATGAACGCTGTTTTGTTTCGCTAGACACTTTGCGGCAGCAAATCGCAAGTGATGTACTGATGGCTAAAAAATTCTTCAGGCTCTAAGAGCCTATTCGAAATCTCTTGTTCTCGCTAATACTTTGTCAAAAACGGAATCAACATCCAATGAATGATTATAAAAATACCCTTAACTTGCCAGAGACAGGCTTCCCGATGCGCGGTGATTTGGCCAAACGTGAGCCTGAAAGATTACAACGTTGGTATGAAGATAACTTGTACGGTAAAATTCGTGCGACGAAAAAAGGTAAAAAAATATTTAACTTGCATGATGGCCCGCCGTATGCAAACGGCAATATTCATATCGGTCATGCCGTCAATAAAATTCTTAAAGACATTATCATTAAAGCTAAAGGACTATCAGGCTATGACGCCCCTTATGTCCCGGGGTGGGATTGCCACGGTTTACCCATAGAACACAAAGTTGAGCAGTTTGTTGGTAAACCGGGCAAAAAAATCAGTGCCGCCGAGTTTCGTACAGCATGCCGTACCTACGCGACTGAGCAAATTGAAGGGCAGAAAAAAGATTTTATTCGCCTTGGTGTGCTCGGTGACTGGGATCATCCCTATTTGACGATGGATTTTAAAACCGAAGCCAACATTATTCGTGCATTGGCTAAAGTGATTGCTAACGGTCATTTATATAAAGGTGCGAGACCGGTGCATTGGTGTACTGATTGCGGCTCTTCGCTCGCAGAGGCAGAAGTTGAGTATTACGATAAAATCTCTACCTCTATCGATCTCTGTTTTAACGTGCTGGATGTCGCGGCGGTCTGTGCCAAATTTTCTGTTACTACCGTGCATGATCCTGTTTCTGTTGTCATCTGGACCACCACCCCCTGGACCTTACCCGCGAATCGCGCCATCACATTATGTAGCGAATTTATTTATCAGTTAGTGCAGATTGAGGGAAAATGTCTCATCCTGGCGGCTGATTTGGTGGAAACAGTCATGAAACGCGCTGCTATCACAGAATGGCAGATTTTAGGCAGCTGTAGTGGCGCCGATTTAGAACTCTTACGCTGTCAGCACCCTTTTATGGCTTTTGATGTGCCTATCATTTTGGGTGATCATGTGACGCTGGATGCAGGAACAGGCGCAGTGCATACAGCCCCAGGCCACGGCCCCGAAGATTTTGTTGTCGCGCAAAAATACGGGTTAGAAATCGCTAATCCTGTTGATACTAATGGTTGTTATTTAAAGGGAACTTACCCAGTATTGGACGGCTTATTTGTATTAAAAGCCAATGATATTGTCGTTAATATTCTGCGTGATAATAGCACATTGCTGCATGTTGAAGAATTAACGCACAGTTATCCCTGCTGCTGGCGTCATAAAACACCGATTATTTTCCGGGCTACGCCACAATGGTTTATTAGTATGGAGCAACAAGGGTTGCGGCAGCAATCATTGCAAGCCATTAACACCGTCCAATGGATCCCTGCTTGGGGAAAAGCGCGTATTGAAACCATGGTCACTCATCGTCCAGATTGGTGTATTTCACGTCAGCGTACTTGGGGTACGCCGATGTCCTTATTTGTACATAAAGAAACCCAAGCGCTGCACCCGCGTAGCATTGAATTGATGGAACAAGTGGCGATACGGGTCGAGCAACAAGGCATTCAAGCATGGTGGGATTTGGATCCAGCGGAAATTTTGGCAGAGGAGGCGGCAGATTACGTTAAGGTCACCGATACACTCGATGTTTGGTTTGATTCAGGATCCACCCATTCTTCAGTGATTGATTCCCACCCTGAGTTGGCAGGTCACTCGCCAGATATCTATCTGGAAGGATCTGATCAACACCGAGGCTGGTTTATGTCATCCCTCATGATTTCTACCGCAATGAAGGGCAAAGCACCCTATCGCCAGGTGTTAACACATGGTTTTACCGTGGACGGCCAAGGCAGAAAAATGTCCAAATCTATCGGTAATACCATCAGTCCGCAAGACGTTACCAATAAGTTGGGAGGAGATATTCTCCGTTTATGGGTGGCATCAACAGATTATAGTCGTGAAATCGCGGTGTCAGATGAAATTCTACGCCGTTCAGCCGATGCGTACCGGCGGATCCGCAATACTGCCCGTTTTTTATTGGCTAATCTAAAGGGTTTTGATCCAACGCAGCATCAACTGACAGCACAAGAGATGATAGTGTTGGATCGCTGGGCGGTAGGCCGCGCTCAGGCGGCGCAAGTAGAAATTATCACGGCTTATGAAAACTATGATTTTCATCGAGTGGTACAACGCCTGATGCATTTTTGCTCTATCGAAATGGGCTCCTTCTATCTCGATATTATTAAAGATCGTCAATATACCGCCAAGAGCGACAGTATCGCGCGTCGTAGTTGTCAAACCGCGCTGTTTCATATCGCGCAAGCTTTAGTACGCTGGATGGCACCTATTCTCTCTTTTACTGCAGATGAAATCTGGCAATATCTTCCAGGTCAATGTCAAAAATATGTTTTTACCGAAGAATGGTATGGTGATTTATTCTCCCTAGCGGATGATGACCGCATGAATGATAATTTCTGGGCTGAATTGCTTAAAATTCGCTCTGAAGTCAATAAGGTGTTGGAACAAGCACGAAACGATAAAAAAATAGGGGGATCATTGGAAGCCGCGGTTATCTTGTATGCTGAACCCTTACTCGCCGCGCGATTGAGGCATTTACAGAATGAATTACGGTTTGTTTTAATTACTTCTGCGGCACAGGTAAAAGATTACGCTGAGGCGGACGATCAGGCACAACAAAGTGAAGTGATCAATGGCTTAAAAATTGCTTTTTATAAAGCCGAAGGGGAAAAATGTTCACGTTGTTGGCATTATACTCAAGATATCGGCTTGGTAACGGAGCACGCAAAATTGTGTGGCCGTTGTGTCACTAACGTTGCAGATAACGGTGAAGAGCGTAGATTTGCCTGATGAACTGATGTTACGCAGCCGCCCCGGGAAATGAGATAATATTCGATCC
>JAIUCT010001100.1:0-11564 GCA_021307375.1 Tetraneura akinire | reverse complement strand
CGCACACCTGTATCCTGTGCGGCAGGAGTATCAGCTCATCTTTTTTTATTTATGTCAGTAAACATTTTTTCAACTCGAAATAATCCTACGATTTTCATGCAAAATATCGTAAATATATACTGCATACATTTATCGTTCCAGTTCTCTTACATAATTATCGCAATTATAATGATGTGCAAAACAATATATTTTTTTTTTTATTACTTATTATAGATCTATAAATTTCGTAAATAATAATTATATACATTATATGATTATTACCCACCCACCCCTTTTAAACTAAATATGTAGCGGTTGCTACACTCAAATATAGGGATGGGCACCACTGATTTCATATAATGTTAACTGTAAACTTTTTCCTATTTATGTTAATTGACTTAACACTCAGTTAAAAATTTTCATTAACTTATCCAGCCTTGAAAAAATAGAACTGATAATAATTTACAATTCATATATTTTTATGATACAAAAATAATTATAAAAAATATATAATTGGAAAATAGTAAAATACTATTGCCACGAGAACGCACTAAAGTTAACTGAGACAACAAGCAATTCAGACTATTAGCCTTGGAATTATCTAAGTTATGGCAATTTATGTAAGGAATTCCTTTTAATTAATTTAATATACTCCTAACCGTCAATTTTATTGCAAACAGATTGATCTTAATTATATACGTAGAACAAATAAGTCAAATATTGGATGATAATAATATTGTACGTCAACCGACCCGATGGCGATAAAACGGTATGTTCACGACGGATCGCCTAGCTCGGTGTCGGACTGCGTGTTAACCAACAATTAAAAGAGTATAATAAGGCGAAGGACCGAAAAGAATGTGAAGACGAAGGCCTTTAATATTAATCTGTGGACTGTATTGAAAAACTATTTAAAAACAACAAAATATTTACATACGTTGGGACGGGGGGCCACTTAAAACTACGATTCACAATATTACTGTTTACACGTGTGACAATTGTTATATATATTACAAAATAATACATTTAAAATACCTACGACTTAGTGGCTGGTCGACGCGATATCCAAATTGCGGATGGCCGCAAATGGATGGATTAGATTGACGATGGCAAAACTGGCTCCCGAGGATGGGGTAAAATTCCAATACGCACGATGGGCATCTGATATGTTATGACATGATATGTATGACGATGGTGACGTTGAACGGCGAACACGGACACAAAGGGGCAACGTGGTTTCGATGCTCGTTAGAATGAGTGTAACGAACAAAACAAATCCCAGCGATCCACAAGCGAAGGCAGTAGGTATCTAAATTATATTTTAGCGCGTATTACTACGAAGGCAGAACGAAGGCAAAATACGCGATTGTACGAGGGGCAGCCAATCACGAAAACACGCGCACGAGGGGCCGCGTGGTTTTTGGTGCTCGTTCAAACGACGGTAACGAAACACCTCGCGAAATACGCAAAACACAATATTGTACAATTATAAAAGTCACGACGGGCCACCAAATAAAAGTTATTTTACACTGAAAATGTATATAAATTAGATGCGTATCATATTAAACGGCCAACGAAGGCAAAAGACGCACCAACAATATGGCCGCATTAAACGGCAATTGAAAAGAAAGGCGCACGAACACACGAAAACGTTCAAGTGACGAACGAAAAGTAAGAGTAAAAGTAACGGTCGTAACCGGTAAAGGCATTTTGTTGACATCGGGAAAAACTTGTGTACGCACCGACGGTGGCGGGAGGCGGCAATATTATCTCGCATAGTCGTGTGAAGAAACGGAGCTCGGCACGGAGGTTATAATAAAAACGTCCAACGTTTGGACGACCAAACAGTACCGAAAATTTAATATTGATAGCGAGAAAATGTGTCAATGTTTAACTTGTACAAAATAGAATTATTACATAATTGTACAAAACCAACATGACATTGTAAAAATTAAAGAGTCTTAAAAATAATAAAACATAAAAACTATATAAAGAACAAAAATATTAAAAATTGTAAATATTTATATTTTATGTTAAACATAAAAAGTGCAATACTAATGTTAAGTATTATTTAAAAAATAGAACTGAGAACATTTATACATATACAAAAATATATAAAATTGTAAAACACTAATAAACCTATTATATACAAATTTGACTAAAATTTATTGTTATAAATAATCAATTTGGTAATTTGAGTATATCAAATTAAAATAATTTTTATAATAAAATATTAATTAATTATAATAAAACTTACTTATATAAAATTGGTTATCATAGGGTTCTTGTGGTAATTGGGCCATGAACGATGTTATTTCAAGAAGTTCGAAATCTATTTAAGTATTATTATATGAATTGACTTTTTGAGTATTTGAATAGGTACTATATATACGTGATAAAATTTTGGAATGTTACGATAATTATTTGAGAAAATATAGAAATTTGATTATTTCCTATAATTTATCTTTGTTTTATCTCTGTAATCATTGATAAAATTGGCAATTTTGAGGTTTTCTGATTTTTGAATTTAGGGCTACTTAATTAAGTCAGTATTCCCCTTCCTCACCATCTACCAGACTAATTATTTAAGCCAGCCTTTACCTTCCTGTCCATCAATTGGTCAATTGGGTTACTTATTTGAGCCAGCTTTTCCTCTACATCTCGAGGGCTACTTAGTTAAGTTAGCCCGTCCTTGCCGATTACTATACCTTGGTCATATTGCCTTTTAGTGACATACCATAATTGTAACTAACATCAACACCCGTAAACAAGCCTATGATCCATAGAGTAATATAGAGAGGCCGTTGGGTATATCGCTTGTGTCAACTAATTGCGGCGCAAACCGGGGATATTCAGCAGTACCTTCATTATTGATAAAAAAAATATTGTATTAAACTATTGTAAAACGCACTGCTTGTTAATTGTTATTGCACGTGCTCCGTACTCAATTTCTCATATATTGCGACATAATACGTCCGTTTTACTATTACGATTTACGAGTTTACGACCTTTTTGGCTTTTTGCATTACGAATTTACGATCACGATTGTACATTAATTAGTTAGTACGTGTTTAGTGTTAACTAATTTTTACAATGCCTAGTTGTTTTGTTTGTGGAAGGACAGAAAATCAAAATTCTAAATCGGATAATATATCTTTTCACAGGTATGACTAAGATTTTTAAAATTTATGTTTTGACGTTTGAAAATAATGTGTAATGTTTATTTCAGATTTCCTGCTAAAGATATTATTCGAGTAAAATGGAATAATTTTTTATTAGAAAACTATTTAAACCCAAAAAATGTGACCAAACATAGTGTAATTTGTTCATCACATTTTGAGGAATCGTGTTTTGTAATGAAACAAAACAGAAAATTATTATATAAACATGTCTTTCCATCAATTGTTGTTAATAGAATATATGCTATGATCATATTATACTGAACTAGCTAAGAATCGGTTTTCAAATTTATTGATTTATCAATTTATCATTGCATTTTAATTTTAATCAAAATTCAACACTATCCTTATTATAAATGTTTCCCTTCAAGATTTAGTATCAGCTAAATTCAGCAATTTAATATTGCTAAATCAGCATTATAAATTCATAATGAAGTGAGGAATGTATTGGTTTTAAAAAACGGCTTGTCTTTTTGTATTCTTTTCTCATGTCTCAAAAATTTAAATCATGATTTGAAAGTAAAAGTAGTCCAATATCACGATTAGTATATATTTTCGGTGAAGATCTGCATTTAGTTAAATATATGTGATTTTTAGAATTACAATATTACACATATTATGTTAAAAGAATTTATTACACTTAATTTTTCATGAAAATATAGAACTTTGAAAATTTCCTAAAAATTTTCATCTTTTGCTAATATATTATTGAAATTAGTAAATTTGTGAGTCCTCAATGTGAAAATTTAATAGGAGATTAACTACATTTTGCATAACTCAATTGCAAAATATTTCAAGAATCTCAAGTCTTAATTAGGTACTTTTATTTCTTAATATAGGTACCTATTTGAAAATAAGTTTTTAGAAAAAAAGTAAACATCACATTTATTTTCGTTGTAATATGATCGAAATTGAATTTTATTTATACTATAAGTAATTTTATTTATTATTTATTTCATTAATATTGATATATTATATTAAATAGGTAACTTACTAGCATTGGCGAAATGTGAAGGAAAGATAACAATCATAAGAATTATTAAAGAATAACTTTTGAAAGTAATCATTTTTATTGTGTAAAATGTAATAAGAAAATAATTACTTAAATTGACCATTATACGAAGAAAAATACAATAAGAATAAAAATAAATATTATAAATTTTGAATTTTGAATTGTTATATTTAATACATTTTGAAATACTAAAATAATTTGTGACAATACAATTTGTTAACTATTTATATTTTATATTTATAAGTTCATACTTATTAAATACATATTGCATCATTTGAAGTATTTTTTATATTTATTTAATGTAAGTAATTACAATATCTAATAATGATACATCACTAATAACAAATATAACTCAAATTAACAAAGTTCACGAATAAAATAAAACATGGTAATCATTGTATTTATCGATTATCGATAAATGACTAGTATCTTTGTACATAATATTAATATAGGTATGTAATATAAGAGTTCATTTTACAGTTATACAATGTAATTTATTAAAAGTATAATGAAATTGATTAATTATTCTGTACAAAAAATGAAATGCACAATAATTTCACAATTACTTAGGCAATTTTGAAGATAGAGACTTGAACAATTTTTGCTTGTTCACATAGCTACTACATAATATATGTGGTAAAATTTTTGAACCGTTTGGTTACTTTTTCTACAAAATATAGAACTTTTTATATTCAATTATTTCGTAAAATTCTCGTTTTTACGTATATAATGTTTTGGTAGATATAACTGGTATTAAGGTCGGAAAATTTTACTGAAGTATACTTACATATTACTTAACATCATACTAAAATATTAGAAAAATCCCTAATCTTAATTTTTTTTTATAGCTGTTTTAATTTGATATTTTAGTTCAAACGAATATTCTTCTTATAATTTCTCATTACTTTCACAATAAAAATTAATAGAAAAACCAACAAATAATTCGAATGTCTCAAAATTGACCCTATGCGTAAGAAAAAACGACGAAAAAATCACGAAAAAACGGTAATGTTCAATACCTACATTATACATTATCTGACTGAACTCCGCTCAGAATCGTTTTTTCAAATGCAATGTTTATCATTGCATTCAAATTCTAATTTAAATTAAATATTATGATTTGCACACCAATATCCCTGTGGCAGAAGTTTCAGATCGTCTATTTTTATAATTATTTTTATGTGTATTCCGTATAAGGTTCCTTTCAAATAATCATGGTTTGAAACCGGAAGCAATAATAGTTTTGCCGTTTTGGGTTATCGATTATCAAATTTATTGATTTTAATTACAATTTTGAAAATTGATTTTCCAATTATTGGATTTTAATTACAATTTTTAAAATTGGTTTTCTATTTTATCGGTTATAATTACAATTTTGAATATCGATTTTTCTAGTTTTTCGGTTTTAATTTTAATTTTAGATTTTAAAGTTTGGTTTTCAATTTGGTTTTTTGATTATTTAAATTCTTATTTAAGAAAAGAATAGATTTTTAGTTCGATTATTAATTTTAATACTTATTAATATGGAAAAGGTTATAATATTGTAATTGTCTAATATTTCAATTTGAAACTTTAAAAATAAAAAATAAAACTAATCACGATGCACACATTGGATTTATAATCCATTGATTATATAATCTATTTTCTAATAAATATGTGTATAACATATGGCATATCCAACTGATGTGACATTTTCCATTACCCATACTAATAAAGAAATATTTATAGTTTCTACACATTGTAGCATAAATAAATAACATTGTATTTTAAGTATTAAAATATATTAATATTATGCTGGTTATGCTGGTATTATTTAAATCGTTAAATAATATTTTATTGTCTTCTGAAACGGTTAACTCATAACTTATACATTTATAATAATATACTTGTAAATTATGTTGGCCAAGTGACTTCATGGAGTCATTTATTAATACTTAATATAATAATTATTATTCGTTCTCGGCCTTTGGGATACAACGAAAACAGGAAATCATTAGGTACATTACTGATAATTTTAGAGAAATATCCATATATAAAATATTTTTTTATATTAAATTAGATCCACACGAAATTAACTAGAATTATTTTAATCTGTGATATTTTTATGTATTAGGTATAATTTAAAATTAAAACCCTACTCAATTTACAAACTAAATGTTAAATTTGCAGTATTATTTTTTTTCCGATTATGATATTGAATATTGGTATTGGTATTGGTATTTGTAATTTGTATATAATGATTATAATTTTGATATTGAATATCAATTACAATTTTTATCGTTTTTGTATTGAATTTAAAAACAGAATTTGATTTTTAGATTTTTGTTAATAATTTTGATTATAATTAGGAATTTTTACGATTTTAACCGGTATTTAAAATCGATTTTGATACCCGTTTCAAGCCCTGCAAATAATCTTATCTAGCCATATTAGTATTCGACAACACTTGGTCTAGCGTACCAGACCAAATTAATTAATTAAATCGTGTTGAACGATTAATGAATACAATAATCATATTTACTAAGAACTGCGAAATAAGATAAAGTACATAATATCAACAAAAAAGATTTACTAAGTACCTACCTGAAATAATAAAATAGGATATTTAATTTTATAATTGAGGAAATTTTAATATAATGCAATAATAATTTATTTATAAATGGCACATGCAATGGCGTATTTATGGGTGGGATCTCCCACTAATGAATTTTTAAATGCGTCTGGGGACATTAAATTTTAAATATGTCAATAATATAATAATAATAATAGTAAAAATTTATTATGTAAATTAATATAGAGAAAAAAAATTTAACATTTAATTGAGTATTTGTTCGATTTTATTTATTTATATTTATATAAAACTATTTTCTTTTCAGGTTAAGTTCACCCACTCATCAGACGAAAATTAATCGCCACAGCGCATTCCTCTCTTAGTCTCTTAGAATTCTACCGACTATGCGCTCTGGTGTCGAATATCACGAAATGGCACACTGCATACGTAGTGAGTGATATTACACACCGTCATACCGTTTTCTTGACACACGAATTGCATACGTGAATACGCCGTTTTCTGTTTTTTACGTTGTATTTTGATATAAGTATATCGATTTTTTTAAATTATGTAAATATGACGATATTATAGAAATACGATATACTGAAATAATAATATGTACCTATGTAAAATGTATTTAAAAATTTTTAATTGTTTAAATATAACAATATACAATTCTATCTCTATTCTACTCGTGTGTCACCGAGGATACCTGTTGGCAGAATTTTTTATAAGGCACCTTATAGGTTTCTGCCGTGCTTGGTAGGGGGAGGGAGTAGTAGTCGAGGCAGTAAGCTGTTTCGCAGCGGCAGTCACCCATCCGCTGTCGATGCCTTGGCTACACGTCCCCCAACAATATACCTACAATAATTATTATTACATATAACAAGAAAATATTTTTATTTTTTTTAATTGTGTAATAAACCTTCCTAAGTATGTACGAGTGTATTTTTTTGATAATGGTGAAAGGAAGGCTATAATAATCATATCATATTACATTGAAAAGAAAGCTATCACAATAAATATGTATTATGTTTTGAATATACTTATATAGGTACGGTTTTTGTAATGACTCTGTATGCATGCCACCGCCGTCTACGGCCGTCTCAGTGTCTCATTCGTATGCGCATAAGTGGGTCAACTTAACTTAAACCTTAAAGTGTACGATAATATTAGGGTTTTCGACTATGAAAAGTTGAAATGCGCTATACGAGCAATTAATAAATTCGTAGAAAAAAAGTTAGTAACCATTTTTATTATTATTAATATATTTCTTGATTATCGAATTTCATCTGTAAATTATATTATTTGTGATGAATGACACATAACGTGCGGTCTTATTTTGATTTTATACTTCGTAGTATATGTATTTATAATATAATTTGTGATTTTTAATAATTATAATTCTTATTAAACTAGTTAATATAGAAACATAAAAACATAATAGAAATATAAAAACAGGTTGAATTGAGTTTAATTATTTTATACCTACTGATTTATAAATTATTTCATTATGATATGACGCCCCTCCCCCCCCAAAAAAAAGTTGTAAATACGCCATAAGGCACATAAATAAACATTTTAACATTCTGCACATTTTTCCAATAAAATCATTTGATCAAACAACACGTGTATATATAATTAGCAATAATAATGTTCATTATAATATTTTTAAATGTGTTAAATAATTTTTAATACCTTTTTAATAATAAAGCTAATCATTTCTTTTTATATCTGTTTACAAAAAAAAAAAAAAATTGAACAAAAAGACCTAGTGATACTGGTTTGGGTATGATACATGTGTATATAGGATAATGTTGTATTTGATTAAAATATGAATCATTAGTCATTACGTATAATCGTAATTACGTAATATCATTACGTACGAAAAAACGATTCTGAATAAAATTTTTTTATATAATATGGGTACTCATATATGGATTTTATGGGAACTTACGTCGTGGGTGACGGGTATTAAACGGTTTTATTTACGGGTTATTTTTTATGAATGATGAATGAAAAAGACAGTCGTAGAAAAATAATTAATTAGTGTTCTAAGTATTAAAAAAATTGGATTAAAAAACAAAAGAAATGAAACTACGAAAAAATTAGTGACTAAATTTTGACGAAATAGTTATTTTGTGTTTTTAACATATATAATATTCATAGAAACACAATTCGTATTTTAATAATTATTCTTTATTTATTCCTCATTTTACAGAAAAAAACTTACTCACTATAACAACTGTATCATTATTAATATCTTAATTTAATGATAATGGAAAAACCCGTTATCACTCTTAATTTTAAGTTTGACCAATAGTACATCTCTCCCCACTTAATATTAACATAAAAAAAATTTACTTAATAGGCATTATACAGTTTAAAATAAAAATAAAAATACATAATATTCATAATACAATATTAATTATGACAATAAATAAATAGAAATATATAATGACTAGAGTACGGATTTTAAAGCAATAAAAAACTAAAGAAAAGTACTAAAAAAAGCAATAAAGCTGTCTTAATCTCCCAAAATTAGTTAATTAAAAATTTTTTTTAAAAAAATTATAAATTTATTTACAAGCCTGCTTTGAGTTTTCTTTCTTCTTAATTATTAATCTGTAATTAAATTTGTTCTATTTAAGATAATTTACAAAAAATAAATTGAATATAACAGTTAGAAAATGATTTTTTTACCTATATCATCAGAATTGCAATGTACAATTAAAACTTTTTTCAAGTTTTCAAATAAAAGTCGTCTACGACGATAGGACATTATATGTTTGTATTTTGAAAAGCTACGTTCGACGTCTACAGATTAAATAGGGGCAAATTTGTGATAGATAAATTAGTCTACTATATACAATATACTATATAAATTACATCGATAAATATATCCATAAATCAAACATAACGAGGTTAAATCGATTGAGCCATTCATGACATTGGAAAAACATTATTTGATATAAAAACAAAAATTAACATTTTTAATACGTTTATTTAGAATACATTTTGAAAAAATGTATCAAAAATGCCAAAAAAGCATAAATATACAAATAAATACCAAAAAAGAATAAATATACAAAAAACGCAAAAAAACAATATAAAATGTGCATTTTATTCTAAATAGTATAAATCGAATTTGTAGCTGATATAGCTTCATTTTAGAGCAATAGAAAAAAAGCAAATGCCTTCAAAATCCGTACTCTAATAATGACTTAATGCTAATGTTCGATAAATCAATTATTATACATTTTTGGTTTTTTAACATCTCTTTTAGATTTTCTAACCTCTTCTATTTTATTTTTATTTGTTTTAATCTCCTTCACATCTCTCTCATTACATAATATATTTTGTTGTTGTAATAATTGATCAACATGTCTCTTCATCTGATCATACTCTGTGTCAACTATAAAATTAACTTCACCTAATTTCTCTTTAATTTTACCTAGGATCCATTTTTGCTTTCTAGTATAATTCCTAACTAACACACTATTACCTATTTTAAAATTTGTATTCCTTTTTCCTCTGAATATTTCTATTTGTTTTTTCTGTCGCAGTTCAACCATGGATTTCACATATAAATTGTCATTATTTACATCCCTCTTTTTAAATTGTTTCAAAACTAATTCAAATTTATTGTTTAATTTTTTATTAATGTGCAGTTCTGCTGGGCTTTTGCCTGTGGTGCCATGAGTAGTATTCCTATAATCTAATAAAAATTTGCAAGATGCTTGAATAATATTTGCATTATTATCTAATATTTTTTCATTTTATCTTTCAAAATTCCTACCATATTTTCTACGGCCCCATTACTTTGAGGGTGGTAGGGTGGTGTTAATACATGTTTTATACATTTATTTTTTATAAATATTTTGAATTTCTTATCTTATTCTAATTATTTATTTATTTATTTTTCCTCCCTCCTGTTAATTCACATTCTTTGAGTTTATTAAAAACTTTCCTTAACTTCTCAATGTGAGTTGCTAAACTATTACTATGAATTAAAATGTCATGTAAAAAACAAACCACATTTTCTAAATATATTTTCCATTTCCCTTTGAAGAATCCCTGGTACTGAAGCAATGCCATACATTAATCTATTTGATCTATATATCCCTGATGTGTTGATCAGGTCAAAATTTCTTTTGAATGATCTTCGACTAATAATTGTGTATATGCCTGTGATAAATCTATTTTAGACCAAATTACACTACCACTTATGTTTGAAAATAAATCTAGAATTCTTATTTTAATAATTATTCTTTATTTATTCCACATTTTACAGAAAAGAAACTTACCTACTCACTATAACAACTGTATCATCATTAATATCATAATTTAATGATAATGGAAAAAACCGTTATCACTCTTAATTTTAAGTGTAACCAATACACATATATATATATAATAAACTAGATAGGTAATTGCTGTATAATGCCTGTATATTTATATGAAGTTATGTACCGCCATTTTTTTCAGGCCAAGTGTGTTATCACTGGAATGTTCCGGAGATCGTTATGTTATTAATTTATTATAAATTATATAAAAGATAATGATAAAACCACAAATATATAAAATAAACATTAAAATTTAAATAAATTGTAGTATTTTCTATTAATATATATTATTATTTATTATTATAGTTTATAATATAAATTCAGATTTATATTGGTAGTCAATACACTACCACAGTTTTATTAAACAATAAATTATGAACATTTGTAAAAAAAAAAAGAACTAATTACATAGGTATTATAAAACAGTATTGTTTTATTCAATTTTTGTCGTTTACTTGCTCATTTTTGCTATTGAGGAAGTTATTAACTTACTTTAG
>JAIUCT010001099.1:0-12786 GCA_021307375.1 Tetraneura akinire | reverse complement strand
TTTAATCGCCTTTTACGATAAGCAGGAGTTACTGTAGGTATATTCTCGCCCCCACCTACAGGGGATATTAAAACATAGTTTAAGTAAATTATAAGTAATATATTACTTAAATAATCTATTATATATTGTATACCCGTGCGTGACAGTAGGAAAAGTACATTTATATTTTTGATATTATTTAAAATTTAAACGCCAAAATAATACATGTTTTTAATGTAATAAATGTATAAATAATATACGAGTACATATTATATTAAAATTTTTAACTTGAATATTAATATTTTTAGTTTTCACAGTGATGTGATTCGTAGGTATTGAAAATTTAAAAATTTACTATTTAAAAGTAAATTATTTTATTTAAATTATTTTTATTTCAATACGGTTAAATTTTTATATAATTAATTTTTTTTTCATTTAATTATTAAAAACAAATGGATATAAAATTATTTGTTTATTGATAATATGTAAATTACGAGTATATTGAGTATAATAAAATTCAGTGATAGCAACTAAAATATAATATTGTTTTAATTTTCGACGAAGTTTCAACAAGTATTAATTTTAAAAATTAAGAGTTTTACTGTTTACCACACTTCTAGTCTTTATAACATTGGATTAAATAATTTAACAATTATTTCCAAACTATAATAAAGTGTAATGACATAAATCTGTACGGTTGAACATCGTTAAAATTATTCACCAAGAAGTTTTTGTACTTATTATTAAATAAATAAAATAATAATTATTTATTACAATTTGACTATTTTTATATATACTATTATGCGGTTAATTCATTATATAATATATAATATTATATTATATTATATTATATACATAAAATGTAAAAAGTAAATTTCAAGTTATATATTGTTTTAAGGTATTTATTTTTGTACTTAATGATTTATTAAAATCTGATACCACTATTAAACGAGTATAATATACGTATACTTAAATTTGAAAATTTCTTTTTATGATATAATGATATAAAACTCAAACATATTATAAAGTTGTATTTTGCAAAAGTATTTTATTTTATTTTATTTTTTTCACTTTTATTAAATATTATAATGTTGTTTAAATTTATATCGAAGTAAAACAAATTCATATATTCACAAATCTAGCTAGAGTACTATGTCATATTTCATAATATTATTTTTTTTTATAATAAAATAATATTTATAAAAACATAATGTATAATTCAGTATAAGGATATGGTATTTTTCCGGTGAAACGATTATATTAGTGTAAACAAACTTGTATAAAAGAAATACTTACTACAATATTATATTATAATTTATTTCATAATGAAGTTAAATATAATTATATATTTATAATATATGTACTTAGATATACCTAAATAAATTGTATGATATTATATCAAAATGAATTAAACTTGACAATCTCGTTTTATATACAGTAATTCATAAGTTTTTCGTGATAAGTCCATTCATTTGAATAAACGATATTATATATTATAAAATAAAATATTTTAGATTATTATTAAATGTGATGTTTGATATTAATTTCTATGCCTCCATGGTAAATGTAATTTAATTTTTAAATTTAATACACTTCACATTAATATTTAAATAAGAAAATAATTTTACATGATAAATTCAAAAAATACCGCTCTAAATACATTGATTTTTTAATTATTTATTGCTCAAAATTATATTTTTGCATTTAATTTAAAGTTTCATTTAATCTGAATATAATTTAATATGTGTATAGTGTTTCATTAAAAAAAAAAAGAAATAAAAAACAATTTTATTGGGGAAAAAAATATAAAATTTTTGTCAAATCTCCATTTAACTATTGTTATGAAAATTGAATAATCTATTTTTACCAATGTCTTAAAGTTATTGTTATTATTATTGAACCGTTTGACATTTCTTTTATATTAACAAATATTATACAAAAATAATACTTACCATTATGTTGTAAAACAATATAGGTGAAACGGCAGTCCGAATAGGCAATATTAATACATGGATGTTTGAGGGATTTTACCGATTCCATAAAAATAATAATAATATTATTGCTTGCGTGAAATTTTATAAATTTATAATTACAAAATAATAGGAACGTATACATGTTTTTTAATATTATTTAATATTTAACATTTTTTTTTTTTTATTATAATAAATTAAAAAAAATCTTTTTGATTCTAACGAATAAGATTGTGAAATTTATTTTTACAATAATACGACCGTTTAGATTTAAAACAATGTTGACTCGTTAATTAATATTGTGTGGAATAATTATAAATTACATAAATAGGACATCGTGATAGATGTTTGTTAAGTCTATTTGTAATGTTATTTTATGAATAACTGACACGTAAATCCTAGAGTAGTACATACAATAATATTAACTTAATTCAATATACAATATAATAATAAACGGATTGACACTATGGAGCCGATCAAATATGTGCCTCGTATTAAAGCTAATATATACATTGTGTCAGAAGTTTATAAATCCAGAAATAATAACCGTCGAGTCATATGTAATGGCTATTGGTATAACATGAATTTTTTTTCTACTTTCCATTTTGAATATTTATTCGTACACTTTACGATATTCCACAGAAATATGTGACATTTGATCGAGTTGAAGTGCACGTACTCAAATGCACACGGCGATTTAAATCATTAAAAAAATAGTTTATTTTGTAATATTGCAATTTGAATAACGTTCAATTCGATCGGACCGAACATTTATTAAAATGTTTGTTCGTGCGTACCGTCGTCCAACGTATAATAATATTATAATATTGCAAATTGAATAAAATGCGATTTCGAATACGTATTTCGACGTTTTATTATTATTATTATTGTGAAAACATAATGCTTGTAGGTTCGTATTACAATTCTCACAATAATAATATTAAAAAATAGACCTCTTGTGTAATATTTTATTCCTACACGAACAGATTTTTTTGCGTAAAATTGATGATTCGATCGCTTCATATCCCCAAGGAATGAATATCTAGTAGAAAATATTTTATTAGGACGATGATCGTTTTCAATATGATACTATGATTTATTGTGAAAAATATTGTTAAGTGATATAACTCTAATTTAATATTTATACATGATAATTAAATTATTTTATGAAGTTTACATGAGAGTGTATTCGAGTTAATAATTTAGAATTTGTTATTAATGGCGCATACAAAAAAATATGAATATCAATTTATTTTTCAATTATAATGAATTACGAGAAAATCGAACGACATAATGTATTAAAATAATAATATGGTATGAAATTACAAAAAACAAAATATAATAACGATTTAATTATTTATTTAAGAAAACAAAATGTTTGAATATAAAACTGTAAAAAAATTATTTTAATTTTTGCAATCATTATATCATATTATATATAATTACAATACTAAAAAATACATTCCATTTGCAATAAATTATTTAACGAAATTGATTGAAATTATAATTATTTCATTTTTTAATAAAATAATATTGTTATAAATAAATCATACAATATACATTCTGCACATTATCAAAATTCATGATTCGTCTTAAATAGTTTAATATCTATTTTATGAGATAAAATAAATAAAATTATGTAATAATATTAATATAAGATTAATGATATTCTGTCGTCCTATCTTTTCATTAATAACAAATATATCCACCTTACATGATTTACTTTTAAAGTTCAACCATTTAAATTACGTTTTACGTAAGTATAAGAACTTTTTTACTCGAAACTATTTGAAGAAAAAAATTAAAGTAAGTGCATAGAAATGTTCTTATTATACGGATCGTAGAGAATATTACAGTTATCACTTGTTTAAACTTTTTTAAATATCTATTGTGTTATATTTTTGTATGTTGAAAAAGTATTTTATATATTTTTTTATATTATATTTTTGTGTTAATTATTATTTATATTTGGTGTAGATAATTTTTGATGATTAAATAATTTATTAGAATTTTTATAATGACTTTAAATATATTATTTTTAAAGATTGATGATGTGAGAGAAAAAAAAGTGTGTAATAATATATTGACATGTACTATGTATAAAGTAATAGTTAATTAGTCAACTTATGGATTCTCGAAAAATTATTATGATAATATTTAAACTAATTTATTAATAATTAATATATATTGTTCCATACATATATATATAAATCTTAGATCATTTTAATTTCTAATATAGAAATTAAGCTTGTGTTGAGCGCCACTTTGTAATAACACAAAAATAAAGAAGTTTAAACTAAAAGATAATAGGGAGAAAATAAGGATGGGAGATATATAGTAATTTACTGAATAATTTAATTGAAGGGATAGAGTTATTATAAAGGATATGGTTTTAGGTGTTAATAACCTTCCTTCCTGTGTTGGAAAGGTTTTGGGTAATGAGTTCGAAAATCACCAAGATGTATATATATATGTAAGGTAGAAATATGAAAATATCGAATGTGCAATATTACCTTTTTATTATATTTCTTGATTTGGTTCCTAGCGACACTTATACTTTTTTTATATTTTAAACAATTATAATTTTTTTAATTAAATTTAAACGAAGAGAAAATATACATATAAAAAGAATTGAAGTTTTCTGCTGCCGTGTTGATTGAAGTTTTCTTGTTGTCTGGTGTAAGATTTTCTGGTTTTATTCACTAAACGACTACGTGACTGACTGACGGACAGACTGACAGACTGAACCGACTGGGATGACTTTATCGACTAGGGTGACTGTACCGACTGGGAAAACTGTAGTTGATCCGACAGCCTTATATCAATCGTGTTCTTTGTTGCTGTCCTTAGTGACTGACCGTTGTACGCGCCAAATTAGATAATGTATATCGTTTTTGACATTGCTTGTTATTGGTTTAGTTAATATAAATATACATTTGACACAATATTAAATAGATATGTGCTGATAGTTGTTATAACTTATGAACAAGAGCGGAAGATAATATTCATAATCAGTGTTAGGAACAGATAACAAAAAAATCATCTGGATAAAGATAAAGATAACAACACTAAATTTTATCGAAGATACAGATAAAAGATAAACAAATTATATTTATCTAACCATAAGATAAAAGATAAAAATATTTTATCTAGATAAATAACAGATAATTATAGAAATTAAAACAACTAGGTAATTAAAAAAAATATATATACCATCATGCAAGTTTATGCCTATATTATAATATGTTTACTTTTAGCTTTATTAATTATATCATGTTGTGTATCGCATACTATTATTAATATTAACAATATTGAAAAGATATTTACGAGTATTGTGTATTTGTGTATACAAAATAATGTTTAATATTATAATATGTCAAGTGCAATTAAAATTGGTTTAGGGATAGTTTATAGTCCATAGATTTATGTTAGGTTTCACCAACTCATTTCACGTGTTGCTCATTAGACTTATCGTTATCAATTGTAATTAATATAATAATATCAGGATATGTCAATGTATTATTATTTATATTAATTTTAGACGTATAGTGAATATGGAAAGAAAAGACAGCTAGTTTATCTTAATTTCTCAATGAATAATATTAAATTCTATGGAACTTTGTTTGGGACGGCGCGCGGCGGTGGTTATAACTATTTATAACTATTCTATTATTCGTATTTTAATTATAATTTAAAAATATTTATAAAATTCTGGGAAATAATACTGGTCATGAGTCATGACATATTTCTCGCGACAGTAATATACTAATATAGGCTACTTATATAAATTAATTAGTTTATTATAAACTAAATATAGAATATTAATTATTTATAACTAATAAGTAATAAGTACCTACTAAATAGGAATAATTAATAGTCTTTTCAGAAAAACGTCATATATTTTTAGCCCTAGATGTTATTTTACACGTTGTGTCTGAGATAATAAGAATAAAAATTAAACAATTTGAAACAGATCCATCTAATTATCATCAAAAAATTTATCTTGTATAATTATTTATCTAGATAAGTTAAATTTTTATCTAAAATAAATACTTAGATAATTTATATTTATTTATCTATACTCTGTTCCAAAAGAGAAGACACGAAGCGGTGACCAGTTTTCGTTCGGCGGCGCGCATTCCCCACCTACTCCGATAAATGCACGTATGCTCACCAGCGACCTCTGACACCCAGCTGCATCGTTAAAAACCATTATACGGCGCGCTGGGATTGTTGACATCTATGACACTTGGCGAATATACGTATAACCTGTCACCTGATAACCGTGCAAGTTTACACGGCTATCGCTTGCCGCATTTTAATTACGGTGTATACATCGTCGGCAATGATCGGAAATGATCGGCCGTCATTCGATATGCGCAGAACCCGTGTCTTCTCTTTTGGAACAGAGTATATATATAGATAAAAGATAAAAAAATAATTATCTAAATAATTTATCTAGATAAATTTATCTAGATAAGTCCTAACACTGTTCATAATATAATATTATTTAAATACAATTTAATATGGTTATACATTTTATAATTTAGATAAATTAATTATATTATTGCTAGGTAGTAGATATATATTAAAGGCGTTGGGAAAGTGGCGTCCCTATCGCCCAGTGCCCTTAATTGGGTGCTGCAATAGCCCCACTCTGGTCTTAGTTGATCGGGGTGGCCTGGTCCTCCAGGTTGGGGGTTGATCAGTAGGCCAACAACCTACTATCGTAAAAAACTATTGTTCAGGAATCCAACATTTTGCCTCGGGACAGAGTTATGGAATCAAGACTGGAAAATTGGAAATCGGCTATACGTTTTGGAACATGGAATATACGGACTTTATATCAACCAGGAGCAGCCTTGACATTAGTTAAGGAATTTAATAAGTATAGGTTAGAGATTTTAGCTATACAAGAAATAAGGTGGAGCGGACAAGGCTCTACAGAAATAGGGAACTCGATAATTTTCTTCGGTCAATGTGACAATCGCAGGCAAGGAGGCACTGGCTTTATTGTTAAAAAGAATATAGTATCTGCAATTAAAGATTTCAAAGTAGTGAACTCCAGATTGACTATCCTCATAGTGGAGAGAAAATTTTTCAACATTGCATTTGTCAATGCACACGCACCATCTGAGGATAAAAGCGATGAGGAAAAGGAGGAATTCTATTCACTGTTGGAATCCACGTTAGAGGGAATACCCAGACATTGCATTATAATCTTATTAGGGGATTTTAACGCAAAGATTGGTAAAGAAGAGTGCTTCAAAACGACTACTGGGTCGAATAGCTTACATCAACTATCAAATAACAACGGATTCAGACTAATCGAATTAGCTACAGGAAGGGGTTTAAAAATAAAAAGTACATCATTCCCACATAAGGAAATACATAAAGGTACATGGAGGTCTCCAGATGGCAGATACATTAACCAAATAGATCATGTATTGGTGAATGCGAGATTCAGCAATAGTGTACTAGATGTAAGGACCTTCCGCGGTGCGGAATGTGGATCTGATCACTTCCTAGTTGTAGGGAGACTTAAAATGAAACTGAAGAAAGAAAAAAAGAGGAAAGAAGAATTAACTGAATCTTTTGACATACAAAAACTATGTGATCTTAAAATTTGTGAAGATTTCTGTAAGAATATATCAAACGAGATTATCAATGAACATATAGATAACGAGAATGATGATATCGAAAGCTTATGGGCTGCTATAAGAAATGTGATCCGCAAAGCGGCAAAGAAAACAGTTGGGAAACGACGATTTATGAGGAATACGTGGTTTAACCAGATATGCGAAAATGCCCTACAACGTAGGAAGCAAGCGAGGGAAGTTTGGTTAAAGGATAGTCAAAATGAAGAAAAATTCTTTAGATATAAAACAAGGCTAAAAGAAGCAAGCAAAATTATAAGATGCGAGAAACGAAAATTTATCAAAGACATAGTAAGAAGTGCGGACCAGGACTATAAAAATCATAAGACACGAGACCTATACAAGAAGATCAGCTCTTTAAGCAAGGATTTTAAACCAAAAGAAATTTTTTTAAGAAACGAAAATGATACTTTGCTAACGGATAGAGACGACATAGTCGAGGAATGGGCTCAATATTTCGACCAGCTGCTAAACTGTAGAGAACCCTCTAATCCATTCCTCTTTGAGAATAAAGAACCGAATAGGGAAGATTATCCCGAACCTACGGTAGAGGAAATTGCGAAACAAATAAAAACCCTAAAAAACCACAAGTCACCCGGTAAAGATGGGATTACAGGAGAGCTACTTAAAAAAGGTGCGGATAATCTGGCTAAATATATTCATCGATTAATAAGCTTAATATGGCAAAAAGAAGAGATACCAAAGGAATGGAAAACAGCCTTAGTATATCCCATCTATAAGAAAGGAGACAAACAAATATGCAACAATTATAGAGGGATTGCCCTGCTTAATGTAACGTATAAGATTTTATCTTACTGTATACTTGACAGAATCAAACCTTGGGCAGAAGAGATTATAGGAGACTACCAGGCCGGTTTTAGGCAAAACCGCTCCACGATAGATCAAATCTTCATTCTACGTCAGGTGTTACAAAAAACTTGGGAGTATGACAAAAGCGTACATATGGTTTTCATTGATTACAAAAAAGCATATGACTCAATACATAGAGCATCCCTAATCAATATCTTAAAAGAGTTCGGAATGCCTAAGAAGCTAATAAGCCTCGTTGAGTGCAGTATTAGTCACACTGACATAAAGGTAAAAGTAGGACATACCCTATCGAAAACGGTACAAGTGACGACTGGATTAAGGCAGGGTGACGCCATATCACCGGTTTTATTCAACATAGTATTAGAAAAAGTAGTTAGAGAAGCAGCCTTAGATAAGGAAGGAGTAAAACTAGGAGAAAATAACATTGGAATATTGGCTTATGCAGACGATATAGTCTTGATGGCAGAAAGCAAAGATAAACTAAAAGAACAATCAAAAAAGCTCATAAATGCTGCTAAACGTGTAGGCCTAGAGATTAATGATGAGAAAACTGAGTATATGGTTGTACAAAGACATGAACAAATAGGCTGTCGTAACGAGGTCCTAGAAGTCGAAAATTACAAATTCAAAAGAGTGCAGCAGTTCAAATACCTTGGTACACTAATTACACAGCAGAATGAAATAGGTACGGAAATAAAAGCTAGAATACAAACTGCCAATAAATGTTATTTTGGCCTGACAAAGTTATTAAGATCGAGAGTAATCTCGAAAAATCTGAAGTCCCAAATATACCAGACACTTATCAAGCCAGTGGTGACATATGGGTCGGAAACTTGGACCATAAGGAAAAAAGACGAAAACGCTCTTTTAGTGTTTGAACGAAAAGTACTGAGAAAAATTTATGGACCATGTATAGACGAACCTACAGGTGAATGGAGGATACGTAAAAACAAGGAACTTCAGGATTTGTATCAAAGACCAAGCATTAAAGAAGATATCACCAAAAGAAGACTGAAGTGGGCTGGACATTCTTGGAGAAAAATAGGGTCTCTGATAAAAATAGTACAAGAGAATGCACCAAAAGGAAAACGACCACTTGGAAGGCCGAGGTTACGCTGGGAAGATAAGATCAAAGAAGACATAGAGAAAGTGAGACCAGGATTAGATTGGAAGGAGTTAGCTTTAGATAGGGAAACATGGAGACAAATATGTTGGTCGACATGGTCTTGAAGGCCGAAGTCACCGAAAAGAAGAGAAGAAGAAGAAGTAGATATATATTGTGTGTGATTACTTAAACTAATTAATTATATAAATGTGGTATAATATTATGTAAGTATACAATATTTATTATGACTCACAAGTATAAACGGAAGACGCTAATCATAATACAATACCGGTCAGATACAATTCAATGTAACCGTACCTTCTATAACTTAGATAAATTAATTATATTATTGCTATTCATTATTAAATGATAATGTAAATATATTGTATCTGCTATTATAAAATAAAAGTTATCAGTGTTTCTTTTCTTCCAACCGTTTTTTCTTAATTTTTATTTTATAAATTCTCGAGCGAGTCGTGAGTCTTCCCGAGTTCCACCTTTCGCGGTCAACTTTTTATCGTCCTTCTATTGAAATCGGTTTCGGAATTTTTTGGGCCCGACTTTTTCTGGAAGAGCCGTTCAAACTTTATACCAGTGCGACGGGTCGCCGTTTCTGGAAAGTAAAACCGACGACCTATGATAGGTCGACGGGCGTCCGTACCGCGCTTTTCCTACGTTCGCGAGATAACGTTTTCGGACGACGCCGATAACCGCGTTCGCGATAACCGACCGCCGTTTCTCCGATAAATGTCCGAAAACGGTGCGTCGTACCGCCTCTCGCTCACCGCCATTGAACGTTTCGCGCGGTAAACGGTCCGTCGAGCCCACCACTCTTGCCCTGCCATTGACGATTACGCGCCGTATTATTATTTTACGTTTTCTCCCGTCCTTTTTATCCCTCAACGACGATCGGACGTTCGTTTTTTCGCGTTTTTAAATTAGCCGACTGCCCGACACCCTTTCCCCACGATTTACGACGGAAACGTATTTTTTTCCGTTCGTATTTCTCGCGTATTTGTCGTTTTTTTCGCGACGACGTCGATCGCCGTACCGTAACGGAGTCGTTTTTCGCTGCCCGATCGCTTTTTCTACTGTATTTTTTATTTTAAAAACGTCGAAAACGGTTTTCGGACCGTTCACGGTCGGGTTTCCGACTGTTACGATCGATATTTCGCCGTAACTCGCGGATTTATCGATATCGCGAAACACTTTAAATACACCGATTTTCGACGATCATTCAAGCAGCCACCGTGGCGCACTCGATAGGTAGGAATTAGGCGTTAGGTTAGGGACCGGTTAGGCAGGTTTCCTTACGGCGGTTAGCACGGCCGCCGCCCCGATTAAATTACCCAACCTTAACCGGGTTCGAATCCCGATGCGTCGGCGGCGGAGCGCGTTCGGTTTTTTGCATTGATTTTTTTATTCGTTAATCATCCGGCGCTCTCCTATATGCGCGTGCGCATGGAACGCCGGGCGTCCGAACGTCCGCGTATGCCCGTTACGGGACCGTATTACCGATGGGACATGGGAATTATATTATAGCCGCCCGATTTCGACCGTAATAAACTAATAAATAATAAATTATTTTAAATTATTATTAATAATAATATATATTATTACCGAGTTATTATTTTTTTTTTTTTACGTTAAAAATACTTATATTTTGATTTAACATATTTAATCGTTTATTATACCCTTAATATTATATACTCCGTTTTTTTTTTACTCTATCTAAATACTTATAATAATTTTTATACACTATATCGATATGTCTCCGATTATATTTCTACGTATCGATTCTCGACTCTGTAAAATTATACGTATGATTTATATACAAATAATGGTGGTGGGATTATATAATAAACGATAATTGTTTGAACTTAAACGTTGTTACGGTTAAAATTATAGTACGGGCGCTACCGGTATTACACTGGCAGCTATGGTGGTGGTAAAGCTTTTCACACGCACTTGTATCCCACTGGAACCTGACAAGTGTTAGTGACCTTATAACCTGTATCCCACTGGAAATCGACTGGGGTAAGTGAGTGCGCTGAAGGCGTACTCCGCGTGGGGGGACTACCGTGATCGGTCAAAGACTGTTCACCCGAAAAGAGTGTAAATAGGACCACTAGATTGCGAACGCCCTTCAATACGGCGGAGGCGGATAAAATACTTTAATCGTTATGTACACAAACTTCTCCACCGGAACACTACGGCAGCGGAAAAGCTATGGTGGTGGTAAAGCTTTTCGCCCACACCAGTATTCCACTGGCAGAACTGTGTTGGTGGTAAAGCTTTGGTTGCGGCAGGAGTATCAAGCACCTAGTCTACTATAATAAAACGCTAACTCCGTCATGGAAGAGGTTTTTCCTTATATTCCGTATATAAATTCTACCGTTCGTCGTACGTCTTCCAAACTCGCACGTTTCGCGGTCAACTTTTTATTTTCCTTCTATTAAAATCGGTTTCGTAATTTTTCACGCGAAACTTTTTCTTAAATCGCCTTTTTTAACTTTTCCCTTAGTTTTTCCATGGTTTTTTCTAATATAATAAAACGCTAATTTTTTCATGGAAGAGGTTTTTCCCTTACTGTTTCCATAGTTTTTTCTTTTAACTTTCCATGAGCAAACAAAACAGCCGGTCCTTATCTCACTCTAACGCGTTTTAAATCGCGTTTTTTCGCTTTTCCCTTAATTGCGAGTTCCATGAGATTTTCGGGCGGCCGCCGCCGTGCCCACCTTTCTCTCACCGATCCCGTGATAAGCCGGCCGACGAATATTCGAATAGTCGCGATATTGTCGAAAATTTACTGCTGTATTATTATTCGATATCGATAATATTTTTACGAATTCTCCCGTATTTATTCAATATTTATATAATAAATATATAATATATAATATATTTATAAATATTTAATATTATATTTATTTTAATTTATTTAATATTTATTTTTTTTTCCGTTCGTATTTCTCGCGTAGCCGTCGTTTTTTCGCGCCGCCGTTGATCGCCGTACCGTAACTGAGTCGTTTTTCGGGGCCCGATCGCTTTTTCTACTGTATTTTTTATTTTAAAAACGTCGAAAACGGTTTTCGGACCGTTCGCGGTCGGGTTTCCGACCGTTACGATCGATATTTCGTCGTAACTCGCGGATTTTTCGATATCGCGAAACACTTTAAATACACCGATTTTCGACGATTATTCAAGCAGCCACCGTGGCGCACTCGATAGGTAGGAATTAGGCGTT